>PVIC010011483.1:0-15057 GCA_004025085.1 Thryonomys swinderianus | reverse complement strand
TTGTCTGCCAGCACAAGCTCCCTCTTGGTCTCACAGACTTAACATCCTCAGACCACAGGCTTCACCTCGCTCTTCTCAGAGCTTGTGGACCTCTTTCCTGTGTGGCGAGGTAAGCCACAGGTCATGCCCAGGGTCCGGTGCTTTGCCAGGGTGGTGTCTTTGGAACACATGGCAGATCATTTTATTCTATTGCTTTCTGTGACTGTTACTATAAAACTGGTCTCATTGGTAAAAGTAAGATTTCTGGAGGGCTTTGGAGTTCACTGTGTGTGACCTCATACCCCCAGTGGGCCCTGTAACCAGAGGGTCAAAATGGATTCCCATCAGCCAGGAAAGAGAGCAGAGGCCCCCACACAGCTGACAGAGATAGATCTTTAGAGGTGAAGCTCATGGCCCCCCCACAGACCCAGAGCCAGGGCTATGAGATTAGCCCATTAAGAAGAGACAGTCACTGTGATGGCTAATTTTGTGTCACCTGCCTGGGCCTGTCTTCAGACCCTGAGCCCCTGGAGTAAGGTGTACCCTGGCCACCAGGCTTTTAGACCTCATGCTCGGATGCTGCCCCACCAGCTGCTCGGGCAACATAACATGTGAGCCAACCCCTCACAGTAGACCCCCTCTGTACCTATGTGTCTATCGTATGATTCTAGGCTCTAGACCTACCAGTCTGGTGTTCCTGCCAAAGATTCCTGCCCTCCTGGGTAAGAATCCAGTGCCTTGTGGTCATCCATAGCACATCCTTGGCCTGCCATATTTAGTCCTACCTTCCCTCCTCTCCAAATGTTGGCTCCTGGTGGGGAGTAATCATTGGACACTTTGACACTAGTAATTATTCTAGTAAAAATGTTTTATTCTTATGTGTACATTATGTAGAAGGCGCAAATCCTGAATTTCTATATTGTATCAATTGCTTCTCCTGATTAATTTTAAATTTAATTAAATTTTACACCAGACAGATGGAAGGCAGAAATAAATTGGCTTTGCAGGAATGTGCTTAAGATGTTAGGTGAGATGACAGCTGGCTAAGGAGGAGGAATAAAGGAACCAAAAAGTGGCTCTCATTTACCCTTGCCTGAAATAGTCATTCAGGAAAAAGGCTCCTGAACAGTTTGGCTATAACAACATGAGCTCCAGGGACCAGCAACCCAAGGCGCCTGGTAACCTTTAGAACCTGGTGCCCACCTGACAGATTGTTTTTTCAGTCTGACATTTTAGGTTTGTGTTTGTTAGCTCTCTGTGACTATAACAAGCACCTGAGATAATCAATTTACGAAGAGAAGAGGTTTGTTTTGGCTCACAGTGGCAGAGGTTTCAGGCCATGACCAGCTGGTCCCGTTTTGGGGGGCTGTGGAGGCAATCCTGACAGAAACACGTGGTGGAAGAACACATGGCCAGGAAGGAAAAGAAAAAAGAGAGAGCTGGGGTCCCACAGTTGCCTTTAAGGGCACACCTCCAGAGACGCAAAACCTTCCCAATAGGCTCCACTTCCTGAAGTCTCACCTCCTGACAGTGGGCTGGGGACAAGCCTTCAGCACGTGGCCCTGTAGGAAGATCCAGGATGGCTCTTGTCAGTGGTCCACACATCAGGCACCCTGCGGACGTGGTGGATCAGGTAATTTTGCAAGCAACAAGAAAACAGCATAATGGGAAAGTGTGACTGGGCACCAGGCTGTGTTAAGGGACTGTCCTTGTCAGTGTCAGTCAAAGGGGCTTTCATACTGTCCCAGTCTTTGGGTTTTGACTGGTCTTTGTGACTCTCTAAACTGCCTATTTGGAGGTTTTCCTGTTTCTTAAAGTGTTACTTTGATAACATGGCAACTCAGGCATACCATAGCTCCCCACAGACCGGGAGAGAGCTGGAGAGAGCTCAGAGGGAGGCTGGGTTGGCGGCTGAGATGGGCCAAGTGCACTGTGTTGCTCTTGGGATTGACATGAAGGGTTCCGGGGAAACATAAAATATTATTGGGCAGCCATGGCTTCCCCTGCCTCTCCCATCGCAGTTGTATAAAATATCAGTGTGAGTCAGAAGAAAAGTCACAGGGCCCATAGAATTGGTTCAAACACTGGTTTCTTAATAATATGACCTAAGCCAAGTTTTTGAACCTCTCTAGTGTCACCATCCACACACAAAATGCAGGTGGCACTGCATGTGCCAGGTACTGCCAAAGTTAGATAGGGGGTACATGATGTCCCCGGCATATAAATGGAGAGGGAAAGCTAGGGAAAGAGCAGATTCAACTCATTCAGCTGCTCTATGCTCTAGGCTTTCAGCATGTGGCAGGACTGCCCCCGAGCCAGGGGGACTCTCAGACAGGGGCTGCCAGGGAGCAGACTCTTGACGGGAAGGTCCAGGATATGCAAAGGAACACCAGTCTTCGATTCAGTTTATCAGAGTGGCAGGGACATCACCTTGCTTGGTTCACTTCATTTAAGAATCCATCTGATGACAGCCAGGTGTGGTGCCTGTAATCCCAGCACTCAGGAGGCTGAGGCCTCCATGAGTTCAGAGCCAACCTGGGCTACAGAGCGAGTTTAAGGCCAGCCTGTACTGTATGGTGAGACCCTGTCTCAAAACAAAACAAAACAAAACAAAACATATCTGTCATTATGGCAGGTGTTTCATTTATTCTATTTTTATATCAGTAAGGGTTAGTTGCTTCTGTTTTAAGAGTAAGGATTTCAGAATTTAAAGTGATTTCCTTAGGATCTGTATATTTTGAAGTGGATAAATGGTCACTTTCCTTTAGTTTTAAATAAATAATTATGTGACACCAGCTAAATCACATGGAAATAGCACAAAGTCCCAAGTTTGATCCCCGGTGCCACATATCACAATCCCAGGCGTGGTGGCTCATGCCTGTAATCTCACCACTTAGAGACAGAGTTAGGAGGATTGCCAAGAGTTCAAGGCCAGCCAGGGCTACATAGTGAGCTCAGGACCAGCCTGAACTACAAAGCAAGAACCTGTCTCAAAAAACTAAAGCAAACAAACAAAGAAACAAACAAAAACCAACTTGAAAGCTGGGCATGTTGGCACCAGCCTGTAATCTCAGGATTCTGGGAAGCTGAGGCAGGAGTTTGCAAGTTTGAGCCCAGCCTTGTCAACTTAATGAGATCCTGTCTCAAAACAAAAAAAAAAAAAGAAAAAAAGCATAGAAGATGTAGTTCAGAGCAAGACCCTGACTTCAATTCCAGGTGCTACAAACGAAACAAAACAAAACAAAACAAAACACAGCCCTTATAGAATTTAGACTTCAGAGAAAGGCAGCGACAAAGACAGGCTGGCTGGGCAGGAGGAAGGTTGAGGGGATGCGTGGTCCTCAGTACCACAGAAGTGCATACTTGCAAAGAGCTACGATGGTAGATTTTGTGTTATGTAATTTTTCCCCCCAGTTCTGAATAACCCAGGGCTTTACACGTACTAGGCAAGCATTACATCAGTGAGCCGTACTCCAGCCCTGTTATATACCTTGTAACATACAACAGAAAAAAGTTCTTAGAGTCTGAATTAAAATGTTTAATTATATATATGTTTTATAAATATTCTTCCTAGGCTGCAGTTTCTAAACACTAACAGTATTTATTTCGATGGTGCCCAACTTGCCAATTTTTTTTTTTTGAGACTAAGTCTTATTCTGGTGCCCAGTATCATGAACTACTCCATCAAAACATCCTCCTGTCTTAGTTTCCTGAATAGCTGGGATATTATACATCAGTGACCCAACTTCAAAATATTCTTTTGTGGTTTGTATTTGTTGCACCCAAAGAGATATTTGCTCAACATACATTACAATTTATCCCTATTTTTCCTTCTAGATTTTCTTCTATATTTTTAGGTCTTCAATTGAAATCTGTGATCCAGTTTGAGTTCATCTGTGTACATGCTCTAAAGGCCATGTCTATAATTGGTGTTCTAGCCCCTTTGTTAGGCAATCCTTTCTCCCACTGAAAGCTTTGCCAAAAATCAATTGACCATGTGGCCCATTTCTGACTCTCCATTTTATTCCTTTGACCTAATTACTGATGTAAGCAATTATCGTTTAAATCAGAAAAAGAGTTTAAAACAAAAATATTCTTATGCTGCCTTTAATATGTATTTATCACATTTCCTTTATGGCCCGTTTCATTTCACATGTGAATTCAAATTACACTGCTGTTCTTGCATTTCAGCCTAAAGGACTCCTTTCCCTATTTCTTGTAGGACAGAGCTGTTAGGAAAGAAACTATCCTGGTTTTTCTTCATTTGAGAAGTCTGGGCTGCTCTTTCATTTTGGAAGAACTGTGTCCTGGAGTCCTTTTCCCGGTGTTTTGGCCAGGCTGAGCGAGGCTTCCCGAGCGCTCACCAGCTGTTGACTGCCCTGGGCTTCCCAGCGCCTAGCGAGTTGCTCTTTCCGCTTTCAAGATTCTCTGTCTAACTTTCAATAGTTCAATCCTGACCTGTGCAAATATGCATCTATCTGTGTTCGTGCTACTTGCATGTGGAGATTAATGTTTCCTCAGCAAATGTAGGAAATTTTCAGTCATTTCTTCCAAGATCTTTTGACCATTCCCATCCCCCCTCTCCTCCCTCCCTCTCTCCGTGTGTGTGTGTGTGTGTGTGTGTGTGTGTGGTGTGTGCCCCTCCTTTCATTGTAGGACCACTGTATGTGTAAATCCCATGATTTGCTGCAGGTCTTAGAGGCTGTGTTCACTTATTTTCTTTGTTTTTCCTTCTGTCTCTCAGGCTGATTCTTTTTCCCACTTGAATCAGACACTGAGCCTCTCCAGCGAATTTTTTCATATCAAATATTTTAGTTTTCAACACTGTCACTTATATTTGGTTCTTTTGGTAATAATTCTTATCTCTGTTGATATTTTCACTTTCACACTATTGTTCTCATACATTTACTTCTTAAAACAGGCTTCCTTCAGTTGAACATATGCAACATAGCTGATACAGAGCCTGTTGTGTGACTCTTGGTCTGGTATCTCTTGTAAATGGTCAGTTACCATTTCTGTAAATTTATTCATACTTTAGATATACACAGCCATGTCATGTCACCTGTGGATATATTCAGTCTTATTTTTTGCTTTTCTACCTATGCATTTGAATTCTTTTTCTGGCCTTTTTTTCACTGGTCTCTGGCACAGTATGAACATATAAACCTTGATCCAGAGTTCAGGGTGGGTGCCCTGAACTTCATTACCAGGTACATAATGGGTTAAGAAAATTCCCTTCTAGTCCTAGATTTCTGAGGGCTCTGTCAGAAATGGGGATTCAGTGTTATCAAATGTTTCTCCTGCCTCGACTAAAATCATTATATGGTAGCTGGGCATGGTGGCTCACGCCTGTAATCCCAGCATTAGGGAGGCAGAAGCAGGAGGATTGCTGAGTCTGAGGCTCGCCTGGCCTACATAGTGAGCTCAGGGCCAGCCTGAACTACAAAGTGAGACCCTGTCTCAAAAAAAAATCATTATATGGTTTTTCTTTAAATATTAATATGAATGAATGACACCAATTTTTCACATGTTAAACCAGCCTTACATTAGTGGTTTAAATATTACTTGAAAAGAACATATTGGTTGTATTATTACATTTGATTCACTACATTTTAAGAATTTTTATCTATATTCTTGAAAGACATTGGTAAGATTTTTTTTCTTTCATGCCTTTGAATGCTTTCACATCAGGATAGTTTGGTCTCTCTGCAATGTGCTAGAACCTGCTCCTTCTACTCCTACTTTCTGGAATAGTTTGTGTGGAATTGTGTGACAATATTCTGGGAGTGTCAAGTAGAAATCACCCATGATGCCATCTGGGCCTGGAGTCTTCTTTGTAGGAAAGTGGGTTTGTTTTGTTTTGTTTCCCAGTAAACACTTTGTCATAGAACTGTTTGTATGTCAGGAGAGCTGTGAAGAACTGTCAGTCTTGCCATCTCTAACATCCATGAACACGACACACTGAGCACCATCCTGAGTGGATTCTGATACATCATCACTCCCCACAGTCTCTGTCTTCCCGTGCTCTGTACTTCTGGTGTGTCTTTCCATCCAAGGGCCCCACCCAGAGTACCTTGCTACCTTTAGTCATTTTGTCTCTTGGGAATCTCCTTAGCTGTGACTATTTTCTCAGACTTCCTGTGCTTTGGTGATCTGGGCAGTTTTGAGTCCTGCTCAGGGATCGTGTAGAATATCTCTCAGCTGATGTTTGCTGTTGGGATGATGGAATTGGGAGGAGAACCCAGAGGAGAAACACTCTTGCCACAGATACAAACTGGTCGCACTTTGGACGCCACCCCTCATACTGACACAGGCGGCCTTTGCTAGCTCCCTCCACTGTAAAGTTACTTGCTTTATTCTTGGAAGTTTCAAACTATGAATTTAATTTCCCTCATAGATATAAAGCTATCAATATCATTCCTCCTTAAGTAAGACTCAAGTCTCTCAAGGAATTTGTCTGTTTTATTCAATCTGTTGAATTTATTAACACAAATTACTCATTCTAATCCCTCAAATCCTCTTAATATTTGTAGTACAGCAGTACTGGCCTCTTCTCACTCATCCTAATATTATTAACTCATGTCATCTCTCTTTTTAATTTATCTTTTCATCATTTTTATGCCTTATGTATCCATGTAGGGTAGGGATGAACTTACACATTTTATGGATCTTCTGACAAAAGCAGTTTTTGGCGTCACTAATTATGCTTTACTATTTTTATGTTTTCTATTCAGTTAATCCCTTTTTCAACATTTATTATTTCTTTCCCTGTGATTAACTGGGCCCGTTCGCTCTTCCTTCCCAGGGTTGGGGGTGGTAGCTAATAGCCACAGGACATACGCAAGTGATGAGAACTTGCCCACGCCTCAGTTCATTCCCAGGTCTGGCCCAGATCTGCTATGATGGGTACAGCAGGTCCCCAACTGCCAGTCTGGGCTTCTGTCCAACAGCCTGCTGTAGGTAGGGCAAGGTAGCCCCTCTCTGTCAGTGCTCACAGTCCCATGTGAGGACCCCCGGCTCGGCGGAGGGAATGCTGATTAGATTTCAGCACAACCTCTCTCCTTCACCAGCTCCTTGTACAGCGTGCAGTGCACACGACTGCACGTAGTCGGCGTGGTAAGTGAGGAAGGTGATTCCTTCCTATCTCAGCATAACAATTAATGGTGGCTTTGCCCCTGCAGTGTGCCCAAGCCTCTTATTTTGCTGCTTTTTACAAGTTGGGTAATTCTAATCTCCACTGTGACCCAATTACCACCTTATCCTCAGCGTTCAAATCCTTCCTGGGTCTTGGAGACCCACTTCCCTCCTTTTCCTCCTCAAGCTGCTGTATTCCCATGTGAGAATGGCAAATTGCAGAGAGACTCTTTCATGGCTGCTCGTCACTCTGCCACCTTCCCGGAAGTCCCCTACCCAGTGTTCAGAGTGACAGTGTCTAGCCCTCAGCTGGAGGCCAGGACAACACACGCAAGGAGAAACTCCTTTTCACAAGGGACCTGGCTCAGTGCCAATGTCTGTTGTCCAGATTGCCTGGGGTGAGCAGAGCTCAGGGTCCTGGGAGGCACAGGGCTATGGCCCCACCCTGACCTGTGCCAGTTTCTGTGGCCTCCCATGTTCTTGCTGCTTTTCTAGAGAGCCAAGCCTTGTGTCTCTCTCACCTTTCTCTCCCGGGTATGGCAACTCTTCTCCCCTGATGCTGCTGCCTGTTTGCCAGAGTCCCTTGGGCACCTGTCCAGGCAGGATTTCACTGCAGGTGGGGTCTGGGCGCTGCTGGACTCCAGCCTGGCTGTCTCAGCATTCAGAGCCTCACACTACTCCTGAGTGTGGGCGTTGCTACGGGAAGCCCATCCTAGAATTCTGAGCCAGACCTCTCAGAAAGTCTCGGTAGATGAGTCTAAACTGGAACATCAGAGTGGTGCTTGCAAATGAACCGAGGAGCGTCTCTCCAACTGTGCACCAGGGAGCCAGTCGCATAGGATGTTTTATGGGAAAATTTGTCTGGTCGAGTGGATTTAAAAACTGTGGGGTTGGAGGCAATCAAGCAGATTTCTTTCTGTAGGACTTCTCAGGGTGTTTAGCTTGCCAGTGCAGCACACCTGCTGGGAACGTTAGAGCCTGAAACATTTCCCAGGTGTATCCAGTGACAATGTCTTGTGACGCAGTACTCCAGGGAGTGCACCTGGGAGAAGCTACTGTGTGCACTGTCTGCCTGTCTCCCTGCGTCGCTCTCAGATGTGCATCAGGACAGTAGAGGCCTCCTTCCCTGGCGCTGCCCTCCCTGCTGGGGTGGAGGGAGGGAGGGGGGCTCCGAGAGCCTCCGCGGCGTGAAGTCAGCTGCACAGGAGGTGGAGGTGCAGTCAGGGCAAGCACCTGCGATCACAGCTGACTCCTAGCCTCTGAACTGGGCCGATTGATCCCTGTTCAACGTGTGGTGTTTGATTCTTGAGTCCTCTTCATGATGCTGTCCTCGAAATATGCTAATCAGTCCCTCTGAAACAACCAGCCTGCTCACTTCAAAATGACAGTGTCTTCTTTCAGCCTTTCCACTGAGCTACCTTTGATTAAAAGTGTCTTAGAAGCAATATTCTCAGTTCTTGTTCCTACTCCTCCAATGACTGAAGGACACGAGGAGGAGACAGTTTAAATAAAGAGCTGCCTCTCCTGCTCCGAGCCTCGTGCCCAGCATCCTCCCGTGCTTGCCAGACAGACAAGGACATGGGCTCCCTAGGATACAGACACTCAAAGGACTGACGAATAAGGACAGAGGAGCCAGCAGAAGTAGGGTGACGGGTGAAGGGCATTTGGAGAAACCTGGGAGCTTGAGGCCTCAGTCTTGTGCAACCGGGTAAAAAGAAGAAATGGAGATGTCATGTTCTTCCCATCGACCTCTCATAGCTCATCTGATTAGAGACAGAAGCAGTTTCCCAAGGCATCACTCAAGCCGCTGCCTGGTTAACGCTAAAAGCTTGTCCGTTCATCAGCACCAGAGCACCCTGCCCCAGCTCAGGACCACAAGAGAGGGAATGAAGGACTCAGGTATGCCAGGGTGGGGAGTCATCCACAGCACAACCCTCAGCTGTCGCCCGCAGAGTCAGCAGTGCTAGAAGCCTCACATGCCATGATTCCTTCATGCCAGGCAAACCACTGCGGACGGGTCACCCTGCTTGCCAACACAAGTTTCAGGCATGGGAAACCGACTGGCAGAATCTATGCCCCGAGCAGCAAGGAGACCAGCTCTGCATAGAAACGTGAGATTCGCCATATAGTGAGCAAGCAGAATGCAGAGAGGCTGTTCTAGGCATTTTGAGCAGCCAAGAATGAAAAATGTACAATAACCTGCCACACATGGACTCTCCAGGCCTATGAGTGATGGCGCCACAGCTGCTAGGTACAACCAGAGCTTCCTGGCCAGAGTTCTGATGCAGAATTGGGAGCGAATACCAGTGCTACTCACTGGAGTGTGTCTAGAGCTTGTCTCATAGCATCACAGATGCAGCACATCTTACCACCTAGGTCCAGGGACCACAGTGATGTCATCCAACAACGAGCCACATACCTGGAAGGGGTGCCCATCAGATCATATTGCCCGGTGACATCACAGTTGCTTGGTGTGACAAGCACAGATAGATCTCTGATACCCACAAAGGGACAAAGTGAAATCATCTAGCAACTCGTCTCTCAGAAGGTGCACCTGCATGATTATAATTGAACAGATAGAAAAACGGGGTCAACATTCATTTAACTTAAGATGTGTGGCTACTTCTAAATACTCATCTCTGCACAGATTCAGTTCACTCTGTTGTGTACTGTTTCCTCATTGAAGCTAAACAATGGGATAAACACAACCCTGTGGCATTATGAAATGCATTGCCACCAAGGAAAAAGCTCCAGGCTGGGCATGGTGACACAAAACTCTAATCCCAGTGGCTCAGGGTGCTGAGGCAAAAGAATCCCAAGTTCAGGATCAGCTTGGACAATTTAGTAACTAGTAAGATCCTGACTCAAAATTAAAAACAAAAGGAGCTGGTGTTTAGCTTGATGTTTAGGTCCTGAGCTCAACCTCCAGTACTTCCATAAGGAAGGAAAGAAGGAAGGAAGGAAAAGCTATATTGCCTGATGTGGCTGTGTGTTCTAAACATGGTAAAGGAAGACCCCTGAAGTAAGCGTTTTCTTCTAGCCCTTCCAAGTGTCTGAGCCTCACTAGATTCCTGCCTATTTTGCCTTGCTCTGTACCTACTAACCAAGTTCAGTTATCTCAACCTGAGAACTAGCCCCTTGGTACAGCCTGACTCAGGCTCTACCTGCTTAGCTGTTTGCCGCTGACTCCTACCCACAAAATGGTCATTCTCAGAGCCTGGCTCAAACCTGGCCCTTGATCTACCCCTGGTCACCAGCTGCCCTGTGTCCCTGGTGTGAGTTTTCTTGAGTAAGAAGGACAGCATCTGGGCCGGAGGATTAGCTCAGTGGTTCCAGCGCTTGCCTCGCAAGCCCAAGGACCTGAGTTCGATCCCTGGAAACCACATACAATGCTGGGTGTGGAGAGTCACGCCCACCAACAATCAATACCACATACCACAGTGCCGGGTGTGGTGGCTCACGCCTGTAATCCCAGCACTCAGGAGGCAGAGACAGGAGGATTGCTGAGTTCGAAGCTTTTGCCTGGGCTACATAGTGAGTTCAGGGTCAGCCTGAACTACAAAGCGAGACCCTGTCTCAAAAACAGAACAAAACAAAACAAAAAAAGAAGGACAGCATCTAATTAGCAAGGATCTCAGGATTAAGAACAGGAGGCCTTTTTTCATTTAAAAATCCAGAAGAGATTTAGATAGCCGCCTGCCCAGCTCTCCACCATTGAGGTCACACTTCAAACTTCCTGTTGAGCTTTTCATTGTCCCTGCCTGGCCTGAGCCACCTTACACTCTGCCTTGCTGTCTAATCCGTAAGTGTGTGCTCTCGCATCACACCAGGGCCGCACCTCTTCTGTGGAAGGCCCAGTTTACAAAGTGACACCTTGCTTAGAATTGCCCCGGAACACACCTCGGTCATTCAAAATCAGCTCTTTTCAAACGCGAAAACCGAACCTATTCATGCCCCGTGTTCACAGAGCTCCTTGGTGGCCAATGCAGGTCCTGAGGGTTTCAATGTACTATTTCTGATTGTCTCTGCTGATTCTGAAGTCAATGGGCCCTATCCTAGGGAATGCATTGCTGGGTTTGCCGTGCCTCCTGTGTCTTCTCATCCTCTACCATGGCGAGGCCTCTCTCCAGTACGTGGTGAGGCTCTCTGGCTCCCACTGCCAAATGACATGCAGAACAGAAGGATCTGGATACCATCCGCTGTTCTTAGGGATGAACTGGAATTCTCACTCTGTGTTGTGTCCGCTGTTAGAAGCTGAGGTTGCTCTGTATGTCTTTTGTGGATGTGTTCTAGTAACCTAGAGCAGAAACATGTACCAGACAGATCCTTGGTGACTAGTGTGGGTAATTGTCATCACTGGGGATTATGCTGGGAGAGTTTATCCTCAGCTGTTCAATCAGGTGCTCAGGAATTGTCAATTGTCTACTGAGGAGAAGTGCTCTCTGCCCCACACCGTTTTAGGCAAATCTGCTCCTACAGTTTCCATGATGCTCTTTGAGGTGATCATGCAGCTAGCCTGACATGCTTTAGGAGGAGGTGGTTTACCAGGAGTCTGGAGGGGTCTCCACTTGTGCCTGACCTATGAGAAAGACAAGCTGGCCAGGACCTGTCCCCCTGACCCTCTCTCATCAAGCTTGTCTCCAGCTCCTTCTTTCTTGCTCCTTCCCATCAAAAGCTCAAACCTTTTTTCCTCTTGTCCTTCACCATGACCCACTCTGCTCTCCCCTCCCCTGGTTAGGACTTCCAGATCCACCAATTCATGTCAGCATTATTTGGGATCTGATATAAGGACATTTCCTTGTAAAATTTCTCTTTGCTGGCTACCTGGAATGGTCTGGATCACTCTTTTGGTCATGCATTTTCTTACCAAGATGTCCTTCCAGGAAATGAAACTTGTTTGCTAACAGAAGAATAACTTTGAAAATCATATCTAGAGAGAAAAAATTTTATGGAGCTGAATTTACTTATCAGAATTTCTTGGAGAGGGACCCCTACTGTGTACATTTTTGTTTCCTTTTCACTATTTGTAGACTTTCTAGGCTGAGTGTGGGGCTGTAATATATTTATTCAGCCCTGCTGAATAATTAATGATTGACAGCAAGCCTAGCATGCCGGATGTTTCTGACTGGCTACAATGTCTGGGACTTTTTTTTCTTTTTAAGTAAAAATTGTGATTATTTTTCACTGCAATGATACCTCAGATTTTCCTCATTTGTTGCTTATTTTTCTTTTTATCCCAACTTTTCATTTTGAAATGTTTAGGATCTGGACAAAAGTTGAAAAAATAGAACAATAATCCTATCATACTCTTCACTTGGACTCAGTAATAAATGCTTTCCCATATTTGTTTTATCTCTCTATGTCCATATATAATTCATAACTCTCTATGTATAATTTTTTGCTGAGTAATTTGAAACTAAATGGCAGATACTAAGATTTCTCACCTAGAAATACTGTAGCATACAGCTCCTAAGAATGAGGGCATTGTGTCCGCTAAAGAATTAATCATCATTCAAAATATAATCTAATATCACTCTACTTTTTCTCCATTTGGAGAAGTTCAATGACTTTGCTTCACTGGTTGAATTCCAGGTTTGATCCCTACAAACCCAGTAGGGTTCAGGAGTCTAAGCAGGACCTATAGTTCGCAGAAGCCTACTGCAATCTCTGGCTCAGGGCTCTAGGCCCTAAAGATGGGTTACATCCAGAAGGAACATGTCCATCTTCAAGCAAGATCCGGGACTTGCTGAAGGCTATTGTGGACCCCATAAAGAGTTAAAGTCTTTAAGCCACAGCTGTAGAATGTGTGATCCCCCACCCATTTTGTCTACTTATATTATTGAATAGAAGAACTATGCATGATTCAGCTAACCCTTGGCAGTCTTATCCAGAGGTCTGGAGTGGGAATCTCAGAAACTTACACTTTTAAAAAGCTCAGGATGGGAAACAGGGCCAGGGAAGGGGAACTGAAAACTCCCTTGAGTTATGTGAACTGCCTACACAGCCCTTCTTGGTTCCCCTCCTGTGTGCATTTGTGGGACTCTGAGAGGAGTCAAATTATCCGTAGAAATTCATAAACTACTGGGATGCCAGTGTGCACAGGATATACACTGAGGGAGCGATGTACTGGGAGCAAGAAGTGTGGCTGCTTCTATGGTAGGTGGTGGATTCACTGACTGCCTGGACGGAGCAATACCCGTCCTGGGACTCAGTGGGGTCATGTCTGTGAAAGCACTTGGTCAACCTTGCAGCAGGAACCTGTCTGAGCAGGGTTTGTGTTTGCCTAGAGTCCAGATCTTCCCTGAGGGAGCTGAGGGCAGGCTCAGCAGGAGCCACTGGAAGAGGCTCACCCTACACAAAGCTGGAAGTCCGGCAAGAGCCAAAGAGAAGGGTCTTCCTGAGGTTTGGGAAGCCAGAACACTCCACTCCCACTGCAGGACATGGACAGAGAAGGGTTTCAGTGCACGAATGTCCATGAGGAAGAACAGGTCAGGTGCCATCTTGGTGGAGTATGCTTGAAGAGAGTTCTACAGCTTCAACACTCCCTACTCTGATAACTCCAAGTCCAATTTGGGTTCCCAGTGAGGACTTAGAGGTGCATATCACCTCAAAATATCAGCTGGGGCTCATAACAGTCTACCCCAAAGTGGGGCACCTGCTACATTGAGGACTCTGAGCAGAAGGACAGGCTGAGAAGTATGGTCCTCTGACGTCTCCTGCCTTTCTCTTTGTTTCACACTTTTCTTCCCCAAGGCAGTCAGAGAAAGGAAGATTCCTCTTCCCCAAAGTACATCATGGAAATCAAAACCTTTTTCCCTCAAGGCTTCACTTGAAATCTAGAAATATTACCATAAACTTGTTGGGTCTTTCTGCGAAGGAACACATCGTTAGAAACCCTAGGCCTGTTTTGTCTGATACAGATAAAACCTTCATTCCAGAAGAAGTTCTGTCCCAGATCCTCAGGAAGAAATACTGCTGGAGAGGCCAGGGAGAACCCAAGTGGGCACTCATCCTGGCTCTCCCTTCCTTATGCCAGCGGGGTCATTCAATGCCTCATTAGGTAGTCATATTTCTGCATACTGTTCACTCCTTTTCATTAAATCTAAGTGTCAAAATAAATAGATTTCCCAGGGTCTTCCTGTCTCTGTTTCTGAACTCTCCTGTGTCCAGTGAAACTTTTGTAAAGTAAATCTATTCTGCCCTACTCTGGTTAACTTGGCTTTTCTTCTAGGAATGCCAGCCATGGCTCTCAAAATAGTTGAGGAAAGGATTGGCACCTTAGGGCCCCCGTATCTCAATGAAGAGCATCCCTTCCTATCCTCTGGGGTAATGAGGCTATTCTCATCTCAGGCCCAAGTAGCCTGTGGCCCGAGGACCTCCAGTGGGAAAGAATGAAAGGGATGGGGTACTGCCTGCTCGGACTGCACATCTCTGGCCCACAGTTGGCTCTGGGAGGCCAGAGGCCCAGTGATCCAAGATGAACAGCTACTGGAGCTGAAAACAAAGTGCAGGGGACAGGAGGTAATCCTGCCATCATTTTGGATCCTGGTGATTGGGGGATTATATATCTTGAAGCCTTTCACAGAGGTCTTAAGTGGAAGAAGCAGTGCTTCTGTATTACTTATTTTACTGAAATACAGTTTTGTCTATGGAAATTATGCACGTACATGATTGTACATCCCACTGAACATTTCCACAAATGCAACGCATTGGTGCACCCAGCACTCTGACGTAGAAGCACAACATTCCCGCACCCTCAGCTTCTGTGCTGTGTTCCATCGCACCACATCATCCCCTCTGGGTAACCGCAGTTAGGGGGTCTAGCAAAGCAGATCCATTTCACTGGTGGTGTAGCCAGATAATCACAGGACTCACATGCTGTGCTCTGAGACTCGACCTAACTTCTCTATGCCTTGCTAGAAACCTGCAACTGGACTGTTGTGA
>PVIC010011482.1:0-41299 GCA_004025085.1 Thryonomys swinderianus | reverse complement strand
TGTAAACCTACAGGTCTGATGCCATTTAAAGTCCTACAGCGTCTTTCAAAGATTAAAGCCTCGAGCCCACCTCAAGAGGGCTAAAGTCACAAGATGCTTGACATTCACTTTAGTTCCCTTCCATCTACCAAGTCTCACGCAAAAGAAATCTAGTTCTCCTTTGGAGTTTCTCCAACCAAGTGTTTTTAGTCTCTGGGAGAGACAGCCAACTGGCTTGTCTTTGTAACAAGAAGTTTTAGGTTTCCAGAGAAGACCCAAGTCATAAACAGCTCCTGTCTAAGATTGTAGCTCATTGGGGGTGGCTGCCTAGTACACCCCAGGCTCCAGGTTCAACTCCCAGTACAGAGGATAGGGAGAAACGTAACTCAAGATTCAACCGTGAACTTCTACAAGACCTAATGCTTTTCAGAAACCGCAGTTTCTCCTATCTGTTTTGTATTTCGAGGAAGAGACTTTAGGAAGTTGCATAACCTCCCCTAAGAAATTCAGTCTACTACACAGACTTTTTTAGATTCCTTGAACGAAGTTCCTCCATTTTTTTTTTTTTTTTTTTTCCCTTCTGACTCTAATCTACTATACTGTTTCCCTTTACTTGGGACTCCTTAAGTTTGAGTTCCTTCATTTTCTTTCACTTCTGACCCTAATCTACTACACAGACTTTCCCTTTATTTTGTCCAATTTTGCTTTTGAGTTTTCTGAACCCATGGGTCCTTAAATCTTGTTGCTAGCTTGAAAGCAAACCTCTGCTCTACAAGAGGCAAACCTACTCTTGTTGCGCGTCCGCAGACCTTACCAAATCGTTGCTCCTCCGTTCCCCTGAGAGAGCGTCCCGGGTTTCAGCACCAGTTGTCACAACCCTGGCTGATCCCGCAGAGAGAGCCGCAACCACGGGGTGAAAGCTTGAGCTTTATTACCACCACCACCACCACCACCTGTATAGGCGCTTATATATCTTCCCATGGGGGCCCTCCCACCGAGCACGGGTGATATCAATTAAGGCCTGCGATCAGCTGGTTTGTATTAAGCAGCAGTCTCTGGCTTACTGCCAGCCGCCATCTTTGGGGAGCGGCCATCACGGCCCGCCACAGGATGATATCCTTTGATTTCTTATTTTACAAGATGATTCTTTCTATAAAGATAAAATGACCAAGATTTCACATTTTCATAATAAATGTTTAAGCAAAAGAAGGATACAGATAATTTTCTTAGGGTGTCTCCTTGAGAAAGCATAGAAGCCTAATAAAAATCCAAATCCAGAAGTCTTAGAATATGAGTAATCCTTAAAATTGTAAAATAACTTCAAGGGGTTCAGAAGTTTTACAAATCACACAAGAAACAGTGAGTTTTCTCTTCTCAAGGAGATAAGACAAGTTTTAATTGTTCTCCCTTCTGATTTTCATATGGATTTATATGGAATTCTACTCTGAATGTAAAGGCTCTTCCATACTTATGTTACACAAATCTCTAATATCCACTCACTAATTAAAGTATTCTCTCTCCCGTAGTAGTACTGGAGGAAATGGCAGGATCTTCTGTTGATGAGATCTTTTATTTCTCCAGCAATTACTAACATTATGATTTTTCCTTCTCCATTTCATAGTTTCTATAATTATAATTTTCTATGTTGTCAACACTAATAAACTTCATTTTATAATTAGAATATTCTTACCATACTTTGCTCCAGTTTGATTAAAAGTTGAATGCCTATAAGGCATTTTAAAATTATGGCATACAATTTTTATGTCATACAAATTATGAATGTGTAAATACTATTCATTATCAAGTGATGCAATGATGACAGTTTTTTTTCTTTTTTACTCCCTTTTTAAATTCTAAGGACACTCCGGTGCTATGTAAATAAGAAAGCTCCTGATATCAGGATCAATAGTACTACTTTGCAAATTCAAATCATGCCTCATCTTTGATGTATAATTATCTTATTTAGTTTTGAGGTAGTGCTTCTGCTTTTCCTTGCAAGAGAATTAATATATAATATTCTGATGGCTACAACTTCGTACTTGTTCTGGTTAATCGTTTTTTTTTTTTTTTTTTTTTTGAGACAGGGTCTCGCTTTGTAGTTCAGGCTGGCCCTCAGCTCACTATGTAGCCCAGGCAAGTGTGGCACTCAGCAATCTTTTTGCCTTTGCCTCTTGAGTGCTGAGATTACAGGCATGAGCTACCATGCCCAGCACTGTGCTATGTGCTACTATTTGCTAGTTGTGGTATTGTTGTATATGGCTAGCAGGGATCGAACCAGAGACCTTGTGCTTGCCAGAACCACTGAGCTCAATATCCGGCTCAGTGTTCTGGTTAATTCTTTTTTTTTTTTTTTTGAGACAGGGTCTCGCTTTATAGTTCAGGCTGGCTCTGAGCTCACTATGTAGCGCAGGCAAGTGTGAAACTCAACAATCCTCCTGTCTCTGCCTCCTGAGTGCTGGGATTATAGGTGTGAGCCACCACACCTGGTACTGTGGTATGTGGTATTGATTGCTGCTGGGCATGAGTCACCACGCCCAGCATTGTATGTGGTTACCGGGGATCAAACTCAGGACCTTACACTTGCTAGGCAGGCGCCGGAACCACTGAGCTAAATCTCCAGCCCTCTGGTTAATTCTTAAAATGCACATAATCTTAAAGTTATTATTCTTAGATGTCACTGAGGGATTATGTTTCATGCTTGATTTTTAGAAATAATCCATCTATAAAGTTATTATAATATTTTTCATTTGTAACTGAATAAATACCACCATTTCTTTTCTCCTGTCTTCTCTTTCCGCTAGCCCCACTCTAATACAGAAAACTCCAGTTCTGCTGCCTCCATACTTCACCTCCACATAGACCTACTTTGCCTTTAAACTACTACATCCCCATTTCCCAGTCCTGACTACATCTCTGTTGCTTTCAGTTTCCCAGGTCTCCTCCACAGTTCTCTTAAATGTCATCATAAACCCTAATCTTCCAGGCTTGGCTTCATTGTTTTGACTGTCCATCACTTCAACAGATTATCTTCATGCTACTGGGCTTTCTTTTCTTTACTCCAAACTCTCTCCACAGGTCACAAATTCACATCTTGCACTGGTTGAAGGTTTTAAAGGAACAGAATTAATAGAATGAGTGGTGCGTATGTGTACATGTGTGAGTGTTGTGTGCAGTATGTATGCATAATTATGTAACGTTATTTATTAGGTAGCTCACAGTTTCACAGATGGGGGAGTGCACAATTGCCATGTGTTAGTTATCTTTCTCTCACTGGCGAGACAAAGTACCAGATACTCTAAACTGGAGGGCAGGGATAATTTGGGTTATAGCTTATATAGGTTTCTGCTAATAATCAGCTGGCTCCAAGACAGCAAATGGCAAGCAGGAGAAACAACATGGCACCTGCATGGTAGCAAAGGCAAAAAGGGGCCTTCACAGAATCTTTCTGCCTTTTTATTCCATCCAGACTTCTGGGATCAGGGTGGTGCTGACCTACTCATTCATGTGGAGTGGTTTAATAACCACACACCCTTAGTCTCACTTTCACCCACTCCAGATTCAGCTACCATTGACTGACTGAGGATTTGGGGGACATCCAGACCCAAACCATAACAGGCCATCTGTGCACCACAGAGCCAAAAGTCCAGTAGTTGTTCTGTCCAACAGGCTGAAAGCCAAAGTAAAGGAACTAAAAAGAGGAACCAACTAAATCAAAGGGCCGGTACAAAACCAAAGACCAAAAAAGGTGGAGAGACCTCAAGGGTGGCTGTGTGAAGCAACTGGAGTCTCAGATCCATAGGCATCAGCAAAAGACACATCCACCTATACCTGAACAGGGCTTTTCAGTGCCAACCAGTTTCTTGTTTTTATTCCATCTAGGCTACAACTTATTGGATAGTATCCCCATAACCAGAGTGGGTCTTCTGCAACTCAGTTTGCTGGTATAATGCAAATAAGAAACACCCCACAGAAACACCACAAGTGTACTGCACTAGTCTGCTAGTCATTTCTTAAACAACTCAAGTTGAGATTTCAGTTAACGGCACACATTTCTATTAAAATACAGTGCAGTGCTGGAGAAAGCTACGTCACTAAACAATGGTTTCCAGCTTGAAGGAGGCCTTTAGGGCCATTCAATAATGTGAGTATCTGTGACATATTCTTTTCCCTTTGATGGCGGTAACTGAGTATTTGCCCTCATTTAACATGCTGCTTACCAGTTTACTAATCCTGCTTACCACCTGATTTATTTCCCACTTCGCCAGGAGAAGACATGGAAAATATACACCCTTAATGATTTGTTAGCACATCGTAATATAGCTTTTGTTAATCTTTGTTAATGTCAAGAAAAGGAGGTGATGACATTTGCCATAAAGTACCATATTTGTCTAGCTTTTGGAATTACACTAAATGTGATCATAGTACACAAAAAAGCCTAAAAAGAAAAACTATATAGGTCAGAGTTTCTTAATGCAAATAGAATTAAATAAAGATAATATGTGATCACATATTCAGCATGTTAGTTTCAGACACCATTTTATTTATACACACAAATACACACAGATACAGATCCTTACACCTCTGTTTTAAATCATAAAACACATTAATATCCTAGAGGACCTATTGTTATTTTAAAACATTTTCTGTGATTGTGTTGAGCAAAAATAATGGAATAATTCAGTTTAGGTTCTGTACTGTCCCAAACATTAGGGATTTTAGTTCTTAGTTTTGAAATTATAACTAGACTATTCAAATTATTATTTACTTAAAATTGTTTACATCATTGCATTATTTCTTGTTAAACAATTTTCCTTGTTTCCCTTTTAAAATAATAGATGTATGGAATTTTTAAAAAATATTTCTTAATGTGTAAGATGTTCCTAGTGAAAAGGATTAAGTACAGGGAAATATAAGTCATTCTGCCCAAGATTATATATCCTGAGACTATCCTTTAGGTGGTGTGAGAATTTAAGCAAATCTCTTAAACCTGCTGAATTTTATAATTCTTAGCTTAATCATTGAGTTATGTAAAGAATAACTTTATGTCATCTCTGTCTCTCTGTATTTATGGAACTGCCCAAACATTCATGTATTGTTTTATAGACACATATACACAAATGCATACATGTAAACAATTCAAAACTTCTCAAAATTATTGAAAAGCACTAGGATTTCTGAGTGAACCAGTCAGAGCTAAGGGTAGAACAATTTAAATATTTTTAAATATAGGTAAAATATATTATTTTACCTTTCACTTATGCCCTTAGACTACTGGGGCCACTAACATTCAAAGTACATTATAATGTTTTAATGTCATCAAGATGCAACCAGTTACACTTGATTTCAATCAACAGCATCCCTGCCATCCATTTGTTCAAACCAGAAATTGTGGATGCAATAAGCTATGTAGTGCCATACACCTGTAATCCGAGAACTCTGGCATGTTTAGACAGTTGTACACCATTTTGAGCTCAGCTGGACAATTCAGCCAGAGCTTGTTTGATAATTTAAAAAATATGAAGAAGCCCAGGAATATAGCTCAATATGATCATCCTGGGTTCAATCACCAGCACCTAAATAAACTGTGGCTTTACCCCTGACTCATCTCTATGCGTTGTGTTTCAACCATCCTCTGTTCTTTCAGTCTGTTTCTTAAGTATCTCAAACTTGTTCCTCTTTGCTACATACCCATTGCAAACAGCCATACTGAATTTACCACACCTATTAGCATGGACTACAATGAAAACCAAATTATTTGCTGGCCTCTATCCTCTTGTTCCTAGAATTCTTATTTTTCACTGTTGTTGTGTTACTCTTTTAAAAATGTATTTCTAACCATGGCTCTCCTTACTTAAAGTCTTTTCATGGTTTCTCATTCTTAAAAAATTTATATATAATATATATTATATAATTATATAATATATAATCATATAAAATTATATAAAATTTATATATATAAATATCAGTTTTATATATATATTATACACACACACATACACACATAATCTTTGCTTTGCCTCTCTATTACTTAGGCTTTGTCTTTGTCATCAGAGCCGAAGAAGACTTGCCTCATAAGCGAAGATACATTTTTTTAATTCAATTACTAGTTTCTCTCCCATCTGACCACATCAAACCAGTAACTAACAATTGATGTCTTAATGCATGATTGCCATAATTTAATGTTTACCTTTCCTCTTATCTAAGATGATCATATATGACTTCTCTATTTTAGTTTCTTGGCATCTACATCACCATTCTCTATGACAATGCCTAAAGTTGCAAGACAGAAGAAAAAATTTACTATATTTTTTTACTTGTAATGATTTTTATGATCCCCTAGCAAATAGCTATTGTAAAAGGATTTACTTCCACCTGATGCATTTATACTTTACAGCAGGAAAAAAATGTTACATCAATTTTTTAATTTTTTAAGTAGACTTCATATCCTTTCTAGGAAAATTCATTTGAATATTCACACATTTTCTTGCCAACATGTTTCAAAGTCACACACTGAGAAAGTTCTGAGAACAGCTGGCTGGCATATTTTTTGACATTTTTTTTACTTACATAGGAAATAAAGATAAAGTCATGAAGATGAGATCTGTGTACTGTCTTCTCAAGGAAGAGAAATTGAATAACTAAAGCTTCTAGCTGTTTGCTTGAAAAGCACCATCACATGATGAATTTTAGAAAAATCTCCTTACCTAAAGGTCATAGCTGTTAAAGAGACTTCAGTTCCTTTTCCATTGTTAATTGGGCCAAAACTGTTGAGAAGAGTTTCAAGTTGGTACAACTGACAACTATTTTAAAAAGTAGAGTTTGTATATAAGGGAGGAGAAAAATAGTCTTTACGTTATGTTCAAATGTAAATACTGCACTCATTGGCTCTGATTTTATTGTGAATCAGAGCAATTTGAAAGAATGAATAAGAAACCAGGCACCATTTAAGTAGATTATTCAAATATATGTTGAAATCTAATCATGTCTAATTGAAAGAAATCACAAAATAATTTAAAGTATACTAAGAATAACATAATAAGGATATTAATAGTTACACAAGTAGCTTCCATCTTAATAGCACTATGTGAAAAGACTTATACAAAGTATCTGAAAATAGGAAAGCAGTGACGTCTGACACTAGACTGTCATTAGAATACACTGTGTTTTGTATAGCCAGGCTAGAAAGAAATCACTTTAAACTACTTAAGTGAAGCTTCTTTATATATTAAATTTCTAAGCCTCCACAGATAGGTTAGCTTAAACAACAGAAATATATTTCCTCACAGGCCTGGAGCCTAAAATAACAAGATAATAGTGCCTACAAAGTTAATGTCCCCTGAGGAACTCTCTGTTTGGCACAAAAATAGCCATTTCCTTATGCTATCTTAACATGATCTTCATATGTTTGCCTTTCTGCACTGTGTTCCTGTCTCCTGACTTTATGAAGACACTAGTCAGATTAGATTAGTGCCCACTCCAGTGACTTAATTTTACCTTTATACAAATATTGTCTCTTGTCTACAGTATTGATTTATACACTTTCAGTTACCTGTAGTCAACTATAGTCTAAAAGTATTAAGTAAAAAATTTCACATTAGTCCATAATTCATAACTATTGAAATGTGTGCCATATTGAATATCATGATGGAGTCCTGTGCCATCTTGCTTCATCCTACCCAGGACGTAAATCACTCCTTTATCCTGCATATCAACAAAGTACAGGCCACTGACCCACTAGTCACTGACATAGCTGTCTTGGTTGTAAGATCAATGGTTGTAACATCGCGATACTTGTACTTAAGTAACCTTTATGTGGCAGTGTAACATTAAGTATCGAGGCCAGTATCATTAACTACACACCGTGACATTCTGAAATACTGAAGTTTAGGGCAAAAATATGAATTTGAAATAGAAAACAGCCCATAATGGCATATTTATTTTTTAAAGAAATATCTTATATTTCCATTCTATATCCTACTTTTTTTTTTTTTGAGACAGGGTCTTGCTTTGTAGTTCAGGCTAGCTCTGAGCTCACTATGTAGCTTAGGCAAACTTTGAACTCATCAGTCCTCCTGTCTCTGCCTCCCGAGTGCTGGGATTACAGGCGTGAGCCACTACGCCCAGCACTGTGGTATGTGGTATTGATTGCTGGTGGGTGTGGGTCTCCATGCCCAGCATTGTATGTGGTTACTGGGGATCAAACTCAGGACCTTGTGCTTGCGAGGCAGGTGCTGGAACCATTGAGCTAACCCTCTGGCCCCTATATCCTACTTTTTTTAAGAACAGGAAAAGTTTATTGAAAGGGATAGCTCATGAGGGACAGGAGGGGATTTGAAAGTGGACTGTTGTGGACCCCACTTCATAGGAAATTTCATAGAATAAAATAATGAAGTACAAAAATCAAGACATGGGTAGAATTGATATAGGGGGGATAGATATAACTCCCAAACCTGCTAGATACTGGAAATAGGAGTTCATGTTCTCTAAAGTCAAAAAATGAATGATGAGGCTAAGAATAGAAAAGATTTATTAAAAGATAGCTTTTTCCTAAAAGAAACAGAAAGAAGACCCAAAAGTAGATTTCCACATATATCTTACTTTTCAATCACAATGAAATTTGGATACTATAAACATTTTACTTTTAAAATGCACAATGATATTTCAGAAAATGTTTTAAATAAAGCTATGTATGTTTGCTTCCAAGAGGAGGCTCATGCTTTTTCTGTCATTCTTTTAACTCAGTCATTTAAAGTTGTAGCTCATGTTTTTCCCTGGTGTATTTTTATTACTGATATCTTAGTTTTATAACATATCGGAAAAGAAACATGTTTATCTTTTAGCTCACTATGTAGCCTAGGCAAAGTTGAACTCAGCAATCCTCCTTCCTCTGCCTCTCCAGTGCTGAGATTACAGCCATGAGCCACCTTAGCCAGAGCTGTGGTATGTGTACTGATTGCTGGTAGGTATGAGTCACCACCCCTGGTATTGTAGTACGTGGTTAATGGGGACCAAACTAGAGACTTTGCACTTGCTAGGCAGGTCCCAGAACCACTGAACTAAATCTCTAGCCTGAAACATGTTTATCTTCTACTCACTATCACTAACACAAAATATCCCACAACCCCATCGAGGGCAAGAGATGTTTTTCCTTTCCAATTTCAGTAGGCCCAGTTTATGGCTGGCTGGCTCTGAGGCATAAACTGCTTGACAGAATAACACGCTGAGGGAAACTATTCACCGTGTGATGCCAGGAAGTACAAACAGAAGGAAGAAGCTGGGTACAAAAATGCACATTTATGGGTTGTGGTCACAGTGATGCTTCACTCCTGACTGGGACAGGTCTGATTACACAGTCAGCTATGAACCCATCTGTGGAATAATCCACTAATGAGTACAGCATCCTTACAATGCAATCCTCTTTTAAAAGTTTCACCTGTAAAATCAACCAACAATAAATGCTGGCAAGGCTGTGGGGAGAAAGGAACTCTTCTCCACTGTTGGTGGGATTGCAGACTTGTGCAACCATTGTGGAGATCTGTGTGGAGATTTCTCAGAAAACTAGGACTAGGGGTCCCATTTGACCCTGCTATCCCCCTACTAGGAATATATCCAAAAGAATTTTTAAAATCACATTGGAGGAGCTGGAGATTTAGCTCAGTGGTTCCGGTGCCTGCCTCGCAAGCACAAGGTCCTGAGTTCGACCCCGGTAACCACATACAGTGTTGGGCATGGTGACTCACACCCACCAGCAATCAATACCACATACCACAGTGCTGAGCATGGTGGCTCATGCCTATGATCCCAGCACTTGGGAGGCAGAGACAGGAGGATTCCTGAGTTTGAGGCTTGTCTGGGCTACATAGTGAGCTCAGGGCCAGCTTGAACTACAAAGCGAGACCCTGTCTCAAAAAAAAAAAAAAATCAGAGCCAGAGGGTTAGCTCAGTAGTTCCGGTGCCTGCCTCGCTAGCGCAAGGTCCTGAGTTCAATCCTTGGAAACTACATACAATGCTGGGCATGGAGACTCACGCCCAACTGCCATCAATACCACATACCACAGTGGTGGGTGTGGTGGCTCACAACTGTAATCCTAGCACTGGGGCAGCAGAGACAGGAGGATTGCTGAGTTTGAGGCTTGTCTGAGCTACATAGTGAGCTCAGAGCCAGCCTGAACTACAAAGCGAGACCCTGTCTCAAAAAAAAAAAAAATCACATTGGAAAGACAGATGTACACCCTTGTTCATAGCAGCTCAGTTCATGATAGCTCAATCTTAGAAACAACCCAAATGCCCATCAACTGGAGAGTGGATAAAGAAGATGTGTGTTTTTTTTTAAATGGAGTATTATTCAGCCATAAAGAATGACAAGATTGATTCATTTATGTGCAAATGGGTACATCTGGAGGACACACTAATAACTGAAATAAATAGATCACAGATTGACAAATACCAGATCTTCTCTTTGATATGAGCACCTTTAGATGCAAATGAGCTCTAGAAAGTATGACAGTTTTTGTAGAAGGGAAATTTCCAAAGGAAATTTGGTGTGGGAATGTAATGAGGGGAAGGAATAAATATGATTCTGAAAGAAAATAAAAGAGCACGTATATAGGGGGTGGGGAGGTAGGGTGGGTAGGGATATGGGTAAAAATGAGAATTAACTTGTGTTATATATTGGTACAAATTCCCCAATGTTATGTGTTATTGTGAGATGTACATAAATTGTACCAATAAAAAATTCAATTAAAAAAAAATTCATCTGTGAGCACAAGACCCTTAGTGGACATTTTAATCAAAAGCATAGTTTTTCCCCAGCCTCCTGTCCATCTCCTTATGTAAAATGTGTATAGTCCATCTGTAAGAGTTATCAAGGTCTTAACAACGTGAGAATTGCTGAAAAGTCCAAGTCAAAAACTCTCTGAAACTCAAGGTAAACTTACCCATAAGTCTCTATGAGCCACACAGTACATACGATCAACCCACAGATTACAAGTATAGGTGCTAATCTAATATTGATGAAACAGGGAACTGAGACACATATAAGCACAGGGTATCATTTATTTTGTCTTACCTATGACCCCTAAAACAGTGACAGTTTGGGGAGGAGATGGGTCTAGAGGTTTTGGTCACCCAGCTGTCTGTTACACGACTGGATTTAATGGACTGGGTGACATAAATTAGAATGTAACCTCAAGTTTCCACTTACCCCTTGGGGAAGTGGTAAGAATGGCCATTATGACCCTCACTTGAGGCTGAGCCCTGCTCGGATATGCTCTCAACTGATGTGCTCTTATCTTGCACACTGACTCCTTTGAAAGCCCATCCTCATCTGACTTTATATTAATTTCTAACTTAGATGCTTATATCAGTGTTGCTTTATTTCATGTTTTTGTCCCAGATCTTATTATTAATGCCTTTAGTTTGTTAAAAAAAAAGTTAATTTAAAAAATGAGTTATAAAAGTCTGTAGCCTTCATGAATTTGATGCTTTCCTTGTAAAATCTAAAAGAGCTTTCTCAGGCAGGCACTTGTTCCTTTGCAGTGAGCACCTGCATTCTTCCAGGATACAACCTAGAGGTAGGAAGCTGTGGTCTAAGTATAAATTGGTCACCTAGAATCAGACACAGAAACAATTTTGACTTCATAGAACCAAGTCACTTAATCAGAACGCACAAAATTTTGTTCTCCTTTTCCTTGGGAGATCAGACAGAGGATTCCTCCAGACAGAAATCTAGAGAGACATGCATCAATAATGGGCTAAAGAGGGACTGAACACAAAGCTACCTAAGGAATGATCACTTCGGTGGTCAAAATGACTGCTTGTTATCCTTCCAATTGAATATTTCTTTGAATAAAGTATTCTTCCTATATCATTGATTTGTAGATTTCCTGCTATCCTGAGTGATAATATTTGCTTTTTCTATAATAAAATTTGTTTTCTTTTTCCAAAAGAAAATTAGATGGACTATAAGACACACATATATGAGTATATGTTTATACATATGGTCCATATGTATAAACACAAAATGTGTCTAGTTTAAAAATAAAATATAAACTTTATACTTGCTCTTTTATGAACCACACTATTTCTATACCTGGTAATGCTGTGCAAAAATGTTGCATAAACATTTGGTCTTATTGGAAAATTACTAAACCAATGCATAACTATTTGAAAATATACTGTACTGTAAAAAAAAATAAAACTGTCTTTTTCTTACTCTAGAAAAAAACTATTACATAGCAACATGCCAATTAGTATTTCTTTGTGTTTTTCCACAGGCTGTTGGTGCTGTTGGGAGAGTATAAATGTGAATTTTAATCAGTCTTGCTTTCTTTGATGGCTCCATTGATCTAAAAGCCCAATGAAAACAGTACAGTTTCGTTTTAGCAGAAATATTGCACTTAATACCACAGAAAGTACAAAGGAACAAACTAGTCCAAATAGCTCAGTTATCTTCTTTCTACTTTGCTTAGCTTATTTTAAAACATATTAGAAGTTCCACTAGTCTTTAAGGTAGATTTTTCACATTTTAATATCTATAATAACAGGACAACGGATGAAGAAGACATGTCTTCACTAGGTAGCATTTGGATTCTCTCCCCTTTTTTAAATATTAATTTCCTTTGTTTCCTGTCAATTGGATTCCTTTAAAATATTATATAATAGCTCCTCAGGGTTGCTTATTGGGACATGAGGACTAACCAATTCTAAAGCCTTTCTGGCTGGATTTCCAAGGCAGATCTCATTATTCTAAGAGCCCTCCTTTCATTTTCAGTGAGCAGTAAATGCTTCTCTGTGCAAGACACCAAGCAAAGCAGCGGGTGTTTCCCTGATCTAACTAGTCATTACTGCAGAATATAAGTGCAGAGGAAAACAGGAGATATCATTCAGAAATACTTTCTCCTGAACGGCTGGAGTCTTGGTCTTCTTTATTTTACTCAAGCTCTAAGATATCAGAAAAAAAAAACAAAAACAAAAACAAGCAGAAAAACATCCATTAAGATGTCTTTCTTCTGGAAATCTGCACTGTGAAATTAAACACCCCATTCTTTTTCTTCTTTCAGAAAGTATATTACTTGTGTCTTTGTCTCAGTATCTGAAACTGAGGAGCCTCTCTTAAGAGGGATCGAAGGCCAAAATCAATGAGTTAACTGTTCAGCATAACAAGAGCTGTAAAACAGTTTTACCAATTACTTCAGATATAAAAATTAAAATAAAATGAACAATAGCTCCTACAACTACTCTCATCACAGTCATATTTGCCTTGCAGAAAAACCTTTAAATGGTGATTAAATATTTAGTAAAAATGTCACATAATTCTTAACCTATTCAGACAATGTTTTGTAAGGAATGGAATGAAGATATAAATAAAAGAAAATGGGTCAAAAATGCCTATGAAGGGCTGGAGATTTAGCTCAGTGGTTCCAGTGCCTGCCTCGCAAGCCAAGAACCTGAGTTCGATCCCAGTAACCACATACAGTGTTGGGCGTGGTGATTCACGCCCACCAGCCATCAATACCACATACCACAGTGCCGGGTATCGTGGCTCAAGCCTGTAATCCCAGCACTTGAGAGGCAGAGGCAGGAGGATTGCTGAGTTCCAGGCTTGCCTGGGCTACATAGTGAGCTGAGGGCCAGCCTGAACTACAAAGTGAGACCCTGTCTCAAAAAAAAAAAAATGCCTATAAAGACTGACTGACATAGGTTGTGAAACAGCTATCACACCCTCCCGGATTCCAAATCTGGTTAATTTAAATTTTAAGCATTACAACTTCTGGCAGACACACACACTTATTTCATTAGAGTAATAAATAACCTACACAATGCCTTGTTACTGTCTTTTATAATTCTTATCTGAAATGTAAAGTGACAGATACCAATGACCAATTAATGACCTGTGTTATTCTTTTCAACCAATGCAATTATAACTACTTCACTATAACTTGATTCTTTCCCTCTTTTACATTTTCATCTGCTTCAGACACTATGTAAAGCACTAAACAGTCATGATGACTGAATCATAAAGATTTGAAGAAGTGACCTTACAAAATAAAGATGAGGCATAAATATATATTTTAGTATATTTTAGTGGGGACATACAGAGTGTGTCCTACTTTCTCCTTCAATTCTAATATCTAATTAATTTCCTTTGTTTCCAAAAAAATCAGGGTTTTCTTCTTTTTTAATATATATTTTTATTATATTAGTGCATTCTTGCCATTCATGCAGTTTATAATAATCTTGAGGAGTAGATACATGTACACATAACAGTTTGCTTTTTTTATTTTTTTTTTCTGAGAAAGGGTCTCACTTTGTACTTCAGGCTGGCCCTGACTGAGCTCTCTATGTAACCCAGGCAAGCCTTGAATTCAATCAATTCTCCTGTCTCTGCCTCCTAAGTGTTGGGATTACAGGCACGAGCCACCATGCCCAGCATTGTGGTATGTGGTACTGATTGCTGGTGGATGTGAGTCACCATGCCTATTGTTGTATGTGGTTACCTGGGATCAAACCAGGGACCTTGAGCTTGCTAGGCAGGTGCTGGAACTACTGAGTTAAATCTCTGGCCAGCTTGTTTATTTTGTATCCCCCCCTTCTATTTCCCCTATCACTTTTTGCAAATTTGCTGAGATTATTTGTTGTAGGTCATGTTGTGACCTATAAAGTTTATATTAATTGGGAATATTGGATTCCTGTGTAAAGCTTATCTTTATTGTCCTAATTTACCCTGTTCCCTTGGACCATTTTCCCATTGTAAGAGATCTGTTCTCTTGTCCCTTTCTGTCCATCCTTTATCTTTTTTTTTTTTCATTTTGCTTCACTTAAATGAGAGATACCATATGGTAATTAAGCTTGTGAGTCTGGTGAATTTCACTAAACATTATATTTTCCAGGTGTCTCTGTTTTCCCACAAATGTTTCATTTTTTATAGCTGAGTAGTATCCCATTATATACAGATACCATATTTTTTTCAACCAGTCATCAGTTGATGTGTATAAGGCTGCTTTGAGTATTTGACTATTACAATTGTGCTGCTATAAACATTGGTATGCATGCATCCTTATAGTATGATGTTGTAAGCTTCCTTTGGGGGAAGCTATCTGACAAGAAAATAGCTGGATCATATGGAATTTCTAATTTCAGTTCTTTGACAAATCTCTATACTAGCCAATGTTCACACTAACAATGCAGGAGGACTCCTTTTTCACCACAGCCACACCAGTATTTGTTATTAATTTCCTAATGATTGCCACTATTATTATTGAACAAATTTTTGTATGTTTGTTAACCACTTGTATTTTTTGCTCTGTGAAATTTCCGTTCATTTCTTTTCCCATTTATTTAATTTTAGGTGGTTTAAACATTTTAATTCTTTGTGTATTCTAGTTGTTAGATCTCCATCTGAGTAGTAGCTAGAAAATTTTTCCCTATTCTGTAGTGTGTCTCTTCTTTTCACCAATTGATTCTCCTGTTGTCCAGAAGTTTTCATCTGTTATGATTCTATTTGTTGATTCCTGCTGTTCTTTCTTGTGCATTTGAGGTTTTGTTTAGAAAAGTCTTTTCTACCTCTAGATCTTTAAGTGTTTTGTCCTATTTTTAACTTCCAAAAGGTCTAATGTTCCTATTTTAATGTTAGATTTTTAATCCATTTTAATTTTTAATTTAGTATAAGTTGAAGATAAAGATCCTGTTTTATTCTTCTACAAAAAATAACCAGTTTTCCCAACACCACCTGTTTCATAAGCTATCTTTTCTCTAACATATGCTTTGTAGCCCTTTGTCAAAGATCAAGCAGTCAAGTGTATCTGGAGAGGTTTCTGCATCCTCAATTCTGTTCGGTGTTGAACAGAAGAGGTGAGAGTGGATGTACTTATCTTGCTCCTGATTTTAGGGGAATGCCATGAATTTTTAGTCTTTGTCATATTCAGATATTATCCTTCAATACTTACTTGTTTTATTCAGGGTTTTTATTATGCATGAGTATTGGATTTTGCTGAAAGCCTGTTCAATGTCTATTCATATGATCATGTGGTTTTTTAAAACTTGCTCCTGTTTGAGTGATGTATTACATTTACTGATTTATATTTATTCAACTTTCCTTTTATCTCTAGTATGAAATATATTTTATCATTAAGTATCAGCTTTGGGACAATGTACTGTATTCTCTTTGCTAATATAGATTTACTGGATCTGTGTTCACTAGAGACTGACCCATCATTTTCTGTTTTAGTTTGGTCTTTATCCAGTTTTGGAATCAGAGTGATACTAGCTATTGTAAATGAATTTGGTAGAACTCCATCTCTTTCAATTTATTTGAAGAACTTGCGAAGTATTGGTGATATAACATCGTTAAAGGTTGTGTGTAATTCAGACCTAAATGCATCAAATTCTGGACTTTTATTAATTGGCAAAATCTTTCTGTACTCTTCGGTTATTATTGGGTTAAGCACATTTATGTCTTCTTGAAGTAATTAGTGTTGGTAATTTTGGGGGGTCTTGGTATCTGCCCATTTCTTCAAAACTTGCTAACATTTTTAAATATAATTTGTTGAAATATAGTTTTTTCCAAGTAGTTACCATCATCTGAATTTTGACAGTACTTGTTGTGATTTCAATTTTTTCATTTCCAACTGCATTCAAGTGAGTCTTTACTCTTTCTTGATGAGTCTTGCTCTGGGCTTATCTATGTTATTTATTCTCTCAAAAAAACCAGCTGTGATTCATTGGTATTTTAAAAAAAATTTAAGTCTCAATTTCATTGATTCCTGCTCTCATCTTTATAATTTTCCTCTTTAATTGAGGGGTTTTTTGTTGCTTATCAAGTATCTTAAGATTTTTCATAAGGACATTTATTTGGGTTTCCTAGTATGACTACTGATTACAGTGAATATTGCTCTTTGAACTGCTTTCATGGTGTCCCATAGCTTTCATTTAGTTGTACAGCAATTGTCATTAACTCCCAGAACTTCTTTAAATTTCTTCCATATCTCATTGTCTCTTTATGAGTATGTTGTGCAAGAGATTTTTCCTTTTGCAAAATTGGTTCTGTCATTGATGCCTATTTTTATTAAACAGTGGATGGATGGTATGCATGGGATGGTTTCAATTCTGTATTTACTTATGCAGCCTTTGTGGACTAGTACATGATATATTTTGGAAAAAAAGTGTCATATCCTGCTGAAAAGAATGCATAATCTGTTGTGGAAAGGTGAAATGCTTTTTATACATCCATTAAGTTCATATGTTCAGGGATCTGTGTTAGTTCTGAAATTTCTTTATTGTTTTTTGTTTGTCTGTTTAGTTGACCTGTCTCTTTGTGCTAGTACCTATCTGATTGTGTTAATGTACATCTGATCTTTTAATTTCAGCAGTTTGTGTTTTATAAAAATGTGGGCTCCAATATTTGGCCCACACATGTTTATTAGTGTTATCTTTTCTTGTTGGATTGTTCCTTTAACTAATATATAATTACCTTCACTGTCTCTTCTAATTAGTTATAACTTCCGGTTTGTCACTGCTGATATTAAAGCTGCTCCTGTCTGTTTTGGGAGTCATGGTGCATAAAATTTTGTTCTACATCCTTTACTTTTTATTCATGAATATCTTTTTGGATTAGATGAGTCTCTTGAATTCAGCACATTGCCGGCTTCTATTATGTGATCCAGTTTGCCATTCTACGTCCTTTGATCAGTGAGTGTTGAGGTCATTAACATTGAGAGATATTACTGAGATGTGTTAGTTATTCCCTATCATTGCAGTCTTTATCTGTTCCTGTGGCATTTTTCTTTTCCTGTTATTTTCTGTTCATGTTTTCCCACTGACCTCACCACCTTCCTCTGTGTTTTCAACTGTTTTCAGCTAGCTGTTTCTGTTGAAAATATTCTCAAATATTTTCTTCAGAGCTATTTAGCACACAAATATATTATGAGATGATTTTTTTTCCACAGGAATATACTATTTTCTTCATTTATTTTGAAGGATAGCTTTTCTGGCTAAATTAATTTGGGTTGAAATATATTTGATTTTAGGGCATGAACTACTTCCCTCCAAGCTCTTCTGGTCTTTCAAGTTTGTGCTGAGAAGTCTGCTGTGATTCTCATTGATTTATCCTTATATGCAATATCTTGTTTTTCTCTGCCTACTTTTTTTTTTTTTTTGACAGGGTCTCACTTTGTAGTTCAGGCTGGCCCTGATTTCACTATGTAGCCTAGACAAGCCTTGAATTCAAAAATCCTCCCAAGTGTTGGGATTATAGGCATGAGCCATCATGCCCAGTTCTCTGGCTACTTTTAAAATTCTGCTTTTGCTGGGTATATGTGAATTTCATAAGCATATGCCTTGATGGACTTCTTTTTACCATAATTTTGATGTTCTATAAGTATCAATTACTTGTCTTTTAAACATTTACTTAGGAAATTTTCTTTATTAATTTATGTTATTATGTTAGTGAGTCTACCTGTGTTATTTTTGATATTTTCTCTAATTCTGATTAGTCATAGATGGCCTTGTAATCTAGTAGCTTCTTTGGCTTCTTTATCATAGTCATAGATGGCCTTGTAATCTAGTAGCTTCTTTTTGGCTTCTTTATCATAATTCACTATTTTGTCCTCAATATCAGACATTCTGTCTTCACAGTGGTCATTTCTACATTATGTGAATTTTATACAGTTTTCTTTTAATTTCAGGTATTTCTATCTCACATCATTTTGAGGATTCCATATTTTTGATGAATCTGCCATTCAAATTTTGAACTGTTCTGGTTTGCTTGTCCAGTTTTTTTACCTGTTTCCCCCAAATTTACTGTGGCTATATTGAGTGTAATTGCTACAAATTATCGGTTCATTTTTTCTTTCAACTATTCTATTTTCTTTTCCCTTCTAAGAACCTTTTTTTAAAAAATATATTTCTGCCACCTGGTATTTGTTTTCTTCTCCCCTTAAAATCCCTCCTTCTGCCTAGAAAGATTTGGGGAGTCAGAGATTTTTCTTTTCCTTATTTCCCTGTTCTCCTACTTATATCTGTTTCTGTTTATTCATATATATATATATATAATATATATATATTATATATATATATAAAATATGATAGTCCTTGCAGTTACTCTGGTGGTGCTCTCTGTGACAATCACCAAATGTTGACTCTAGTGGGCCACCTAGGAAGCAGTGTCTCACGGTCTTCTTACTGCCTCCTATTGCTTAAGATTTGCTCATCTTGATGCAGTTCTCCAAGAGCACAAAGTTATTTTCACTTTGCCTGCCAGCTGGCAGCTACCTAGCTGCTGTCAGCAGCACCATGTGCCGTGGTGTGGGCTACCTCTTCAGTATGACCTAATCCTATTTTCTTCTCATCTGTCAGTTTCCTTTGTAGTCTTCTCACTTCGGTTCTTCTCCAAACTATTGTTTTCCAGATTCTAGATTCTTTGTCTTGGAAAAGCTAAGTTGCTGCCACTCACTGCTCTGCCACTTTGTCTCTCTCCCTAAAACTTTTTTTTTTAAACAAACCTGATTCAATTGTGGTTAAGTCATAGAATGAGTGATTTGATTTATTCAATCACACAGAGATTTCTACCACAGTGATCAGAGAATAAAACTGACTGAACTGGAAATAAGTATTACATCTCTAAAATCAAAGCCTGAGGATTTCTTTTCTCATCTGAGGTACAACACTTAAGGTATTAATGATATTAATGACATCCTCAGCAACCATCCCACACCACAGTGGAGCCCCTACATAAGGGCCTTGGGCCCTGTTCTATTCCTATAAGCTATTAGGCCTTCTCTCACTAGAGCAAGTTGCCATGGCTATACACACTGAAGTAGGTGAAGAGACTGTGAAAGTAGTTGTAGAACTTAACAATTTGGCTGCCTTTTGCCTTACATGCTCAACGGTGTTTAAAAAATGCTTTACAATTCTCAAGGGCAATTTACATGCCTGTTATCCAGCACTCTGGGAGGCCGAGAAAAGAGGATTGTGAATTGAAACACAGCCTGGGTATCTCAGTGACTTAGTGAGATCCTGTTTTAAAATTTCCAAAAATTACTGAAAATACTAAAGAACTGAGGATGTAACTTACTGCAAAGTCTCTAGGTTCAATCCCCAGTACTGAGGGGCTCCAGGGAGACAGAAACAAAGAAACTGGAAATTAATGCTCATGAAGTGTCTGCTCAGGATTTTTATATCTTACAAAGAAAACCAAAGACATAAGTCAATGGTCAGCAAACATTTTCTGTGAATGTAGAGCCAAAGCAAACATACTTCACATTTTACTGGCCATAGAATCTTTGTCACAGCTATCCAATCTTGCGTTTGCAGCATGGACACAGTCACAGGCAACATGGAAACAAATGGCTCAACTGTGTCCACTCAAACTTTGTGGACTGAAATTCAATTTTTATACATTTTAACATGTCATACAACTGTTTTAAAATGTTTTCAACCACTTAAAGATGTGCAAATTACTCTTCCTTCCCAGGTTGAATAAAAATGGAGAAGTAGGTAAGATCTGATCCACTAGCCATTGTTTGCCAACCTTGATTTACAAAATGAAACATTTGTCTAATCTAAGCTATCACAGGCTGTCTGAAATGAATGACAATACTTGTAAAGAATATACAGATAGGTCTTTATACACTGTCTGACTTCAGAAACCAGGGCCTTCAGCAATCACTTCATTTTTGAGCCATTAATGTATTTATTACTCATGCCAATTTTCACTCCTAGAGTCTTTTTTGTGTATACTTCAGTTCAAACTCAGATTCCATCCAGTTTTTTACACTTATATTAAATATCATCTTCATGTATCTTTCCATGTATAGAATAAATAGTTCTGTCCTTTATCTTCCAAAATAACCCATTTTCATAGACATTTATTATGTAGGACACATATTGAAGCCAGGTAGCTGTCCATCTTTAAGAAAGTACATTCATGGAAGTAAAAACTAGAAAGAACCAATTTACCAAAATGAGCAAGGGAACTCTCAGCATGAGCATTAAATGGACACTAAGCAATAAATTTAACTGAGACCAAAATATCTTAAGGGTTTTATAGGTTCAAGAATGTTTTAGTCAGTCTGGAAGCTCACTCTGCAAAGCACTAAAATTAAATAGTGGATTTTAGCCAAGTCTACACCTGGAGAATTGGGCTACAGACCTAGTTCCACAAGCTCTGTTCTTAATGGATATTGAAGACTGGTTGTGCAGACATTATAGTCCTAGAGGACCTTGATCATGAAGACTGAAGTGCAGACCAGTGTCCTCAGGAACATATGGAAATGCTATTTACAATAACAATAATAGCAGTAGTAATCATAATGAATAGCTAATACCCTTGAAGAATTATATCATGCCTGACACCATTTAATCCTAAAATAAACTTTGTAAATTCTATTATTTTTAAATATACACTCAAATATATCATATATATTAAATTTGTATATGTTTAGTTTATTATATAAACTATATATAGATAATATATAAACTATACATATATAGTTTATAAATATATATACACACCACACATATAAAGAGAGAGAGAGAGAGAGAGAAAGGAGAAAAAAAGAAAAGATTCAAGTGCCTCAATAATCCCATATGATCAGTCACAGGAATCAACACAGGAGACATAAAAAAACTTGAAAACTTGACTGGATTATGAGGCTCCTGAAGAGATAAATGAATCATAGAGGCATTATGCTCTCATTAATCCACTGCTGTTCATAGCTTTTAGGAGATATGATTCAGTTGGAGGAGATGAGACAATAGGTGTATGCTTCTGGAAGGTATATGGTTTAATAGCACTCATCCCCTATGTTCTGTTCCCCAGCTGTGATGAGTGACCAACTTTACTCCATCATGCTCTTCTGCCATAATGTTTCTGTTTGAAGCCAGAGATAACATAATAAACTGTTGAAACTGAGATAAATTAAATTAAGATGAGCCCTTTTTAAATCAGACACTTTGTCCAACAAAAAGATAATAATGGGTTAGCTCTGAATCACAACTTTCCCAATGTAACTAAATGATTTTAAAGACAACATGAGACACATCAATTGCATAATTTGCTTCATATTTGGAGCATAAACCTTAATTCTAAACTGCACTAGGAACAAAGCTTACAAATGGTGATGACCAGTTGAGAATGGATTATCAAATATGAGTTCTTTATTTCTCCAGTGGAAAGGGCTGAAATGCAAAGTGCATCAATCAATGATCATAGAAAAAAACCAGATTTAATGCAAGAAATACAAATAGATAAGGATTTATAAGTTTGTCTTACAATGACCACCCAGACACTGAAGAGTCTGTGGACTGGGTATTTGAAGAATCCAGTCAAAGTCAAGGTGGTAAACCTATGAGTGTCCATATCAGGAGGCTGAAGGGTCTGTAATTAAAGACGGAATAGTCTGCCAGAATCTGCACAGGCAGCCAGAAGGCAATATTCAAGGTGAAGGTGAAGGCTGGAAATCCTCCAAAGAAACAGTAGCAAGCCCTTCTTCATTTCCCTTTTACACAATGCCAATGACAGTCCACCATAATAGCCTTCAAATTAGAGGTTAAGGAATCAATGTGATAATTTGGCTGAGTACTAAGTATATCTACCCAAATCATGCATTCTAGAACAGGGGAAATGACTACAGGATGGGTCTGAAGATCTACTAGAACTACTGTGAGTCAGATTTGAGAACTTACTGGAACCACTCTGCTAAATCTCTGTTGATCACCTGACTTCCATAGGCCCTTTACTCTTACTGGAGGGCAACAATGATGTTTTGAATCCTGTGGAATTGGTGTTAGTTCAAAACTCCAAAATGTCAAATCATCTTCCCTCCTCCACTGTACAGTCACTCAAGCAAAAGGCCTTATGTTCCTTTGGAGAAGGATAGAAGAAAGATTTACTCTATAAATTTCTGTGGACCAGGGTCTTTTCTCAATGGGACTTGACCTGACCTTCATTCAAGGGATTCTAGATCTTTATTCTAGGAACCAGTGAGGACCCATGATTCCCTATTACTATAATTTCAAATAGGTTTCTGTTCATTTACCTTTCAATTTTTTGATTATCAAAATCTAGTAAAAAAATTAAACTTCCTACCTATTTCACTTTTTGGAACATCATGGCTAATCACAGAGCACCACAGGTATATGCCTGTCAGACCATTCTAACCACTGTCCTGCTTCTTCCCTGTGCTATCCAGCACAGGAGCCCGACCTTTAGTGAACAAGTGCTGCCACTTGACCTTTGTCAGGCCAGGATCCAATCAGATCCATTGCCCTTAAGTTTTCCTAGAGTCACCTCAGTCCCCACATTAAGGTCTTGAATACAGAGAAGAGCAAAGACAGGGTGCTGCAGGAATGGTGCTGCTCCCCCTACAAAGCTGTTTTTAAAGGCATTAGTGAAGGGTCCATTTGCTGGATCATCTTACTGTGCCAGCTAGATTCAACATGACAAATCTACTCCAGCATTTCCATTTCCCCAAGCCTCTGAATCCCCTCATCAACTGTACATCATGAATTACTAGGCATTTCTAACTCATTCACAGTGGACTATCTTTTGATCCATACTTCTTCCAACCAGTCAAATGAAATATCCTCATTTACTCTATGAATTGCAATATTTAATTCAGAATATCTGCTTAAAGGAGAAAATGTTTCTCTTTAGGACACACTTCTGGTACAAAATTTTGTATCAGTCAGTGCTTTCTACAGAAAGAGATTCAGATTGCTGCCACCAGAACTAGCTAGACCAGAAGCCCAGGGAACCTCCATTCCTGTTTGGGCCAGTCTGCATAAGCTCTACAGAGGTCACACAGTGATTTCTGCCACCAGCCAGCATCCCTCTTGCCATCAGATCCAGACCAGAAGCCTACAGCACATCATTTCCTCTGTGGGAGAATCTGAATAAGTGCCATGCTGATTGCCCAGGAACTTCCATCACAGGCCAGCAGCCTTCCTGTACTTGGGTCCAGACCACAAGCCCACAGGACCTCCACTCCTGTTTGGACAAGTGTGATAAGTGTTGTTTAGTTTGTGCAGTGACTTTAAGTGCTGGCCAGCAGAAAAGAAATGAGAAAAAATTCAAGAAACCAGACAAAGACCATCACCACAGAGGAATTCAGGGAAGAGGGAAATTGAGCAAAGGGAAGCTCAATCCCATAACTCTCTGAATTGGTAACAAAAGCAGATCTACTAAAATCAGAACTAATCTCTGAGATGAAAACAGAGGTGCTGCCCACAGTGAAAGATATGAATAAAGAAGAGATCAGGGACAGGATATAATCTGAGATAACAAAAGCAATGTAACCTTTTAAATATATTCAAGCAGAGTTCCAGATGATCAAAGAGGAGAATGAAAGTTTCAAAAGTAGGATAGTGAATCTGAGGACCAAATATCAGACATAGAAGATAGGATCACAGCCAATGAATAGGAAAGGAATAATTTATGGAAAATGGCAAGGGACAATGAGAAATCAATCTAACAACTCCTAGAGAAGTCAAAGAAGAATAATATAAGACTGATTGGAGTCATTGAAGAAGCAGAAGGCAGTGCAAAACACATAAAAAAAAAACCTGTTCATAAATATAATGGCAGAAAATTTCACAGGAAAAGTAAAACAATTGGACATACAGATAAATGAGGCATACAGGACTCCAAAAGACCATGATATAAAAAAAAAATCTAGCCTATAATCCCAGCACTCAGGAGGCAGAGGCAGAATTACTGAGTTCAAGGCTTGCCTGGGCTACATAGTGAGCTCAGGGCCAGCCTGAACTACAACAAGACCCTGTCTAAAAAAAAAAAAATCTACACCTAGGCATATACTTATCAAGGTTCCAGATATGAAACAAAAGAATGAAATTTTGAAAGCAGTTTGACAAAGGAAAAATACATGGAAAGGGAAGCCCATTAGGATTACAGCAGACTTTTCAATGTAAACACTCAATGCAAGAAGAACATGGAGTGAAGTGTTTCAGTCTTAGAGGAAAATAATCTCCAACCTAGACTGATATATCCTACTATTTTTCAAAATTGACAGGAAAATAAGATATTTCCATGACAATGAACACCTGGAAAACTCACAAATACAAAACCTTCACTCCAAGACATTCTAAAGAATATCTTGTAAAAAAAAATAATGAAGGCCACAAACTCATAAGACCCTGCAGAGTGAACTCATTGGGCAAGACAAGAAACTGTATGGAAAGGGGAAAAGCAAAGAATAAAAGAGCCAAGAACAGGAAAACACCATGGCAAATATAAATCAGGCTATCTCAGTCATAACCACTAACGTCAATGGCCTCAATGCACCAATTAAAAAACACAGAATGGAAGCAGGGTACAGAGGAGCTCACAGTGAACACAGACAACAAAGGAAGCTTGCTCCATTATATAAATCAATACATGTAATACACTACACAAATAGAGTCAAAGACAAGAACCATCTGATCATCTCAATAGAAGCAAACAAGCATTTAACAAAATCCAACACCCATACGTGGTCAAAACCTTACAGAAAATTGGAATAGATGGACTTTATTTCAACTTAACAAAAGGCATATACAAGAAACCAACAGCCAGCACCATTCTAAATGGTCAAAAACATACTAGTATCAGGAATTTGACAAGGATGTCCACTTTCACCACTCCTGGTCAATATAGTGCCAGAAACATTAGCCACAGCATTTAAACAAGAAAAAGGAATAAAAGGAATAAAGATAGGAGAGGAAGAAGTTAAACTGTCATTATTTGTTGATGACATGATTTCTAAAGAGAAGATACTAAAAACTCAACCAAAAGACTGCTAAGCTTAATCACCAAATTTAGTAGCATAGCTGGATACAAAGTGAATGCTCAAAAATCAATAGCCTTTATATATACAAACAGACTCATGGATAGAGAAACTGGGGAGTCAGGCCTTTCACAATGGCATTAATAAATGAAATATCTAGGAATCAATCTAACAAAGGAGATGAAAGATCTCTACTCTGGAAACTATAGCACTCTGAAAAAGGAGACAGAAGGAGATATCAGAAAAATGGAAAGACATCCCTTGTTCCTGGGTAGGAAGAACAAATATCTTCAAAATATCTGTACTCCCTCAACTCCTATATAGATTCAATGCAATCCTCACTGAAATCCCAACAGTATACTTCACAGGTCTAGAAAAAATAATGCAAAAATTCATGTGGAGCCACAAAAGACCTAGAAGAGCAAAAATAATTCTTGTTAACAAGGATACAGGGGAAGGGGGTATCACGATCCCCAATACAAAACTATACTACAAAGCCATTGTGGTAAAAACTGCATGTTATTGGCAAAGTAATAGATCCAAGGACCAGTGGAATAGATTAGAAGATCTAGAAACAAGTCCAGATACACTAAGCCACCTCATCTTTGACAAAGGAGCCAAATAGCCTCAGTGAAGGCAAGACAGCCTCTTTAACAAATAGTGCTGGGGAAACTGGGCTTTAACCTGCCAAAGCCTAAAGCTAGACCTATCTCTTTCACCGTGGACTAAATTAAAATCAAAGTGGATTACAGACTTAAACATTAAAACAAAAACATTAAAAAAAGATCCAATGCAAGGTAAACAAATATATACAAATTTATAAGATGAGTTTATAATGGACTAGAATCAAGTGTGGAAGAATGCAAAAGGTCTGTGTGTGCACTGGAGATTTGAAAACTCCAGATAAGATATGGAGCTTAGCAGAGTGTGCCATACAAGTCTGCATCAAGGTCTGGGCTAGAATCTGAAGAGTCTGTGGTGGAAGCCAGGAGACAATGTCTCAAATGAAGGCAAAGCCTGGAGCTCCTCAAAGCAATTCTTTTCTGTTCCTCTTTTGTATTGTTCTAGTGACAGTCCTCCCTCTTTCACACCCAGAACTATGCCGAGCCAATTTATTTGGGTGTTTCTGACTCAAAAAGACAGTATCTGTTAAGCCTCATACAAAAGAAAGGGAAATAAGATAAGAATTGTACTTGAGATGGAGTAAAATGTAAGTAATCCAGGAGTTTTTCAAATTTCTGTTACGGATGATTAGAAGGGTAGTAGAAACTTCAAGTGGGCAAGTTTTGCACAAGCAGAAGATGCCAAGTAATACAGAAACTGAAAAGTTAACATTGACTTTTTAATTAGAAAGTCATTGGCAACTTTAATGTATGCATTCTTTAGTAGAATAGTAGAGTCAGAATCTAAAACTCAGAAGACTGAATATAAAATGGGAGTGGAAATAGCAAACAGACATGCTCTCAGAAAGGAGTGCCTAAATTCAGCCTACTTATGTTATATCAAAGAACAAGGTAAGATTTGCTCAAAATGATGCTGTTTTCTAAAGTAAATATGAATTCTTGGTAGTAATTTTTAAATATAAATTTTGAGGACACATAATCTAACTTTACATCAATCCTAACACCTCAGTTCATATACTGGCCACCCTAGGAAGATTGCTAAGACCCATCCTTATAAAATTTCTCTGAAACTTCTATACTGCTTCTTATGTTTGCAACAGTCATGTACAGTTCCATAGAAGGTTTTTCTTTTTTTTTTGGGGGGGGGTCTGGCTGAGGATAATAGCAATGATTATTGATAGTGTTGCTAAAAATATAATTTGACCCACAGTAAGCAGCACAGAAATATCAGGCTATCATCATCCTGGTTATCATCATTATTATTAGTAGATAATAGACTAACCAAATAAGAGAAGGGAAGGGGTTTTGTCCACATTACCTAGAATAAGTGTGAACTTTAAATAAATATTTATAAAATTAATGAATAGGTGGCTGCAAATATTTTTAATTATCATCAATTAATATTATACTATACTAATATAATTTTATCTTTTTTATTTTTATTTTAATTTTTTTATACTAATATAATTTTGAAGTTGACTTTTTTTTAAGTTTTTTGAGACCAGGTCTCATTTTGTAGTTCAGGCTGGTCCTCAACTCACTACATACCTCAAATTAGCTTTGAACTCACAGCAATCCCCCTGCCTCTGCCTCCGGAGTGCTGGGATTACAGACATGAGCAACCATGCCTGACACTATAGTACGTGGTACCCTGCTGGGATTAAGGTGTGAGCCACCATGCCCAGAACTGTGGTATGTGGTGGCAGGTATCAAACTCAGGGCCTTGTGCTTTTCAGGTAGAAGCCGGAACCATTGAACTAACATGGAATAATATCATGTTTATTAAAAGTTTTAAATGCTTCACTAGAAATTTGTTTCACTGTTTTAGAAATAGCCTATGATAATCATTAAGAATATGATTAGCTTGGGCTGGAGGGTTAACTCAGTGGTTCCGGTGCCTGCCTCGCAAGCGCAAGGTCCTGAGTTCAATCCCCGGTAACCACATATAATGCTGGGTGTGGAGACTCATGCCCACCAACAATCAATACCACATACCACATACTACAATGCTGGGCGTGGTGGCTCACACCTGTAATCCCAGCACTTGGGAGGCAGAGACAGGAGGATTGCTGAGTTCGTGGCAGGCTTGCCTGGGCTCCATAGTGAGCTCAGGGCCAGCCTGAACTACAAAGCGAGACCCTGTCTCAAAAAAAAAAAAAAAAATATGATTAGCTATAGGACAGCAAAGGGAAGTAAAAATGATGAAAAGTTATATGTATATGTACCAATTCTCTCACAATTAATGTACTATATATATATATATATATATATATATATATATACTAATACATTTGCTAATGGCACACATATAATAATATAAATGAGGAAATTTTTAAAAATAAAAATATTTAAAATGATATGTAATATTTTAGGAAAATAACAATGTATACAATCACAATAACATATTAAATAAATTATTCTAAATTGGTACAACACGAAACAACTGTTTAAATTGATATGTATTTATTCATTTATATCATATTTATATGTTAAATGTATCTATAATATAATGGGCTATAAAATATTGCATAGAGTACAAGAGTATTTGTTTTATTGAATAATAAGACTATGGAAAGAGAAAAAGAAGCAAAATAGAAGTAAGCAAGTCCAAAAGCAGACAGTGTTTCATAAATATTCATACCCCTTTTCTATGTACTGTTTATCATCTGATCCTGTCCTTTCTCCTTAAGCTTATGGTCCACTTTATCATTACTTCTATAATCTTCATTTAGATATATCATTTTTCATGTTTGTGTAAAATATGAAATATTTTTACATTTCCCAAACTTGCCTTTCTCAAGAGCACACTTTCCAGGAAAGATGGAAAAAGAATACTATTTTTGCTTTCCCACCAAATGCAACATCATGCTTTCAGGAAAAGGCTGAAAGTCCGTGGTATCACACACTGGGTCTTTAAACCTATGTATCTGCTTATCTCTACAGCTCATTAATCACATAGTGGGGGCTTGATCTCTCTCCACAATTAAATTTCAAGTCAAAGTAAACTGTTTGCATATTTCCTAAGGTTACCATATTCATTTTTCTGCATGTTTTCATGGTCCTTTTATCTATTCAAAGTTAACTTGTCTCCTCATCTGGTTGGGATTGATCTTTTACATAGATAAAATCATTGCTGTTTAACATCAAAACTGTTATCAGCTCTTCTGTTAATGCAGCCATTCATTTCAATGGTAAACTATAGTTCCACATGTAGAAGTAGATAAGGGACAGTGCAAAGCTGAAATTTCAAGGACTCTGTCAGCTTTTTCATGAAACTAAACAATAATAAAAATGAACTAACCAAGGGGAACTTTAGTTAACTAAGCACATTTGTGATCCTTCAGTAGACAACACACTTTTCAAAGCATGTTAAGAGGTCAGTTGTTGCATATAATATCAAAAGTAGGTTTTTATTTAAAAGTAATGTTGTAAAGAAAATACTGGAGAAAAGGAGATTCTCAAGAGACAAAGGAGGATGAGCACATTAGGAGAAGGCCGAGGCCTCTGGAGAAGGACCATTACCGCCTCACAGCTATGCCCTTCTTCTGATACTTTTCTATTAACCACAGGAGACACCTAAGCCCAAAACTCTTGAGAGTTTACAGCTCCTTCCAAAAGATAGACTATAACTGAGTAACGCGGGGGTACAAAAAGTCCGCTCCTTTGTCCCTGTTTAGAACAATACTGTGGTACCCTTTTCATGCTCAAATTTAAATGAGATCACTTGGGTCCACATTGTTGCTTTGTGTTTCCCCTTATCTCAGCCTGTTTTACTTCATCAACCTTCTGGCTCCCCTGGAACCACTAGTTCAGTAAAGCATTGCCCATGAATTCTTTTCTCAGAATTGATCCCAAAATCCTAAGGAACCCAGCCTAAGATAGCAATGCCAAACTTTTCAAGGTTAAGAATGTGCAACACTAAACTTTAAGGTATTTATATTGCAGAGATGAAAACTCTCCCACTGAGCTTATCTTCCAAAGATTGTTCTTCTCACACATCCATCAAAACACACCCTGCTAAAGTGACTTATGTAAGATATCAGGGGCAATCAAAAATAAATGGCTTAAATTTCAGCATGTGTTTCAACACAAAGTTGAAGGAAGAATACAACTACAATGAAATAGATCATTCACTGGAGTTAGGAACTCAGAACCAACAACCAAAAAAAAAAAAAATTAAAATATAAGTCTCTGGGAATTCATGAAAATAATGAGAGAATAAGACTTCTAATTGAAAATGGAAATTGTCACAGATGAGGATGATGCTACCTTTTGCTCACCTCAGTTTGCCTACAATTAGTTCCCAGAACACTGACAGTAGGTGACCCTGTAATTCCCCGATTACCTTTCTCTAGTGCCACAGAGAATACTCCATACACAAAGCCAAGAAGCAAAGTTGAGCTGAGACCCCAGGAACAAGAACAACCATTGCAGGAGGTAGTAACAGATAAATGTGATGGCTTCTTTAGCCAGCATAATTCACTTGCAAATGTTCCATTTAGTTTCTTTTTTGTATCATCTTTCCTATTTCCTCTCTTAAATTGTCATATTTCCTTGGATTATGTCCCAAAGAAATAGCTTGTGTCCATGTCCTGTGTCCTGGGCTGATTTTAAAGAAATCCCACCTTAAGTAGGAATCAGACCAATTTTACTAAATACATATTTCTGTGATGACTTTATTTGAAAGCCCTTGTTCTGGGAAGGTGTCTTCACCCTACTCTCACTCCAACCTGTGCTTCCCAATCAATGCATAATTCTTATATAATAGCTGTCATATATGTATGTATTCTTGAATTCTTAAAAAGTATGAATTCTTTGAAGTCAGAAGTAATGTTTTTATATTTCTTAGTACTCTCCAGTACCAATAGCTCTGCCATTATTTTTCAGGAATATACAGTGAAAATTATTTCTGTTGTTGAGTAAAAACTCACAAAAGAGGAAAGAAAAAGAGGAATTGTATCAAATAAGTAGGTGAACAGAAAGTAGTACACAGCTTACCCTCCTTCCGGGCTCAAATCATATAAAAGATCATTTCCTTCATCTTTCTTTATTTCTTCTTCTTTATTTCAAATCTGCTTTCTTGAAGATGGCCCCATTTTTCAAAATCATTGCAAAATTACTGCAGTGGAAATAGTCACTAATCCTGTAAGGTTCCTATCCAAAAGGAAAACCTAAAGGAATTTGTCCCAATACAGAAACAGAGAGATAGATACAGAGAGAATCACTGAGTCTGAAGGGATCATAAGAAATTAACTGAGCCAGTCAATTATACCAATGTACTAATTGAGGTTTGGGATCATTTCCTGAATTTATAACCTAAAGAAAGTGCCCCACTAACTCAAAGGGCTGAAAAACAAGTATTTCCTGAAAAGAAATCAGACAACCATTAGCAGGAGAGAGGTAAATATGCTAATGAGCAAACACGTTTTTCTACAATGAATAAATAAACAATGATGGATGGTGATCTACTTTAAAACCATAGTAGTTCATTCTAATTCTTGAAAATTAATATATGTTTGTATTTGTATCCCTTTTCATAAAAATATGTATAAACAAACTAATTGAAACAGTCATTTTAATGTAAAATACCTTCCATCTTGATAGATTGGGGCTTTTTGTTTCCTCACTCAGCTATGGTGCTTTTGTGTGCTTGACTGGGCAAGGACATTTGTTTTCATAAAAATTTGCTTAATATTTGGAACTATGGCAACACATTTAAATTTATTTCTGAGGCAATACTAAGTGCAGCCTCCAGGGAATAGATCTGCCCCATTAACTAGAACTCTCATTGGTTTCACATATGGAGAGAGCTGATGTTCTGAGAATGAGTGCTAATAGGTCCTAGAGAACCAGGCATAGTTAATGTTTATAACAAGTACAAAAGACCATAATGTAAAAATGTGTCCAGGGAAATCCAAGATTTCCAGTGTTTATTTCACTAGGCTACAATTAGAGCATTAAAATAATTAGCATTGCATTTTAAGTGGAAAATAAAATCTCATTTCATTTTTACCCCCTTATTTTAATTTTCCAAATTAAATGAGATGTTCTAGTTGAATTAAATAGTACTCCACTATTTTTCAATTTCATGAAATTCTTATGGGTATAGAAGGAAAAGTACTTTTTAAAAATTGAGGACGATATATATTTCGTTTTTAAAGGGACTTATAAAAAAGATTCAGAAAAAAATAAAAAGTATCTTTAAGTAGAAAAGTATCCCTAGTGTACATTTTAGCATATATATTTTTTCATAAATACATACCAAGATGTCCAAAAGTAAGGGTAATGAAAGAAACTTAGACTGTTTTATGAGTTTTCCTCATGTCTCCTTTTCCTTCACCCTGGAGGTGCTGGCGAGCCCTCCCACACATTCCTGGAGTGTAAAGCTGGGTCTGGCACTTTTTGGTTCCATATGCTTCTATGCACTAAAAATCAGCAAGCATAGAGCTTTATCATATTCTGCATAAATTAGGAGTGTGATTTGCCAATATGACTGGGCAACAGTCCAGCTGTCTTGAAAAATTAAGGAAAAGAATAGAAAGAGGAATTTTTTTTCCCTATCTCTTTACATGGGAAGGTACAAGTTCAAACTAAATGGAACCAACTTAGCTTCTCACACTCAATCTACTGAGGTATCTCCAGTTTCAGTATCTGCAGGGGAAGCAAAAGGAGCCCTTTGGTTTAAAAGACATTTTTTTTTTTTTTTGAGACAGGGTCTCGCTTTGTAGTTCAGGGTGGCTCTGAGCTCACTATGTAGCCCAGGCAAACCTCGAACTCAGCAATCCTCCTGCCTCTGCCTCCCGAGTGCTGGGATTATAGGCGTGAGCCACCACGCCCAGCTAAAAGACAAAATTTTAAAGGTCATAACAATCTACTGATTTAGATTTTTTTCTAGATATCAATAAATTTTAAACTCACATTTATTTACCATTGAGTATATAGGATGTAAGAGATGAAAGGGATAATCTTTAAGATAATGATATCAACTTTTTTGTTGCCTTTTGTATCCACCAACACCATATCCAGTTAGATGCCATTAAGACTTACATGATACACCTGGTGTAATGAGGGGAATATTGGACATGAGGAAAGAGAGAACTCTAAATGAAGAGAACTAAAGGTCCATAGACAGAAGCAAAGTCTTCAATACTGAATTTTTTAGTATGATACCAACAAATTCCAATTTTTAATGCTTCATTCATGGACCTTGGAATGCCTTGAAAGAAGCTTCATACATGGGTCACTAACATAAAGCATATGTTACATCCAGAATAGTATCCCAGGTCGCAAAGTGCTCCCACCCGATTGGTGCTATAACTGACTATTTAAAAAAAAAAACACTTAATCCATTCATTGGGCTAGCTGTCTCAGGGTGATGAGGAACATGATAAGATCAGTAATTTCCATAAGCATGGACCAATCCTCGATTTTATTAGCTATAAAATTAGTTTTCTTGTCACAGACTTGCTATGTGATCTACCATGGCAATGAATAAGGTGTCTGCAAGTCCCCAGATGTTGGTTTTAGAATAAGTATATTGTACAGAGAAAACAAATTCATATTCATAAAACGTATTCTAGAGAAAAAGAATGGCTGTTTCATGATGGCAGTTATTCAGTGTGATCAATCTGCCAATAAGTCGATGACTGGTTCCCCTTGAGGAATAATGTCTTGTTAAAACTTGGCCTCTGCTGTTGACAGGAGGGAATTTAACAACAAGTCTAATCACACTGGCCTTACTGAGAAAAAGATGTTTTCTAAAACAGTCACCATTTTGTCATGTACCTATTGTGTAAGAAAAAGGTGACTGTAACTGACACACACAGGACAAATGACAATAATGAGAGTATTTGAGAAAAACAATATTTTTGTATTCTGCCTATTGGAGTTTCATACACCATTTCTAAAGATCATTTTGTTACCAATATGGAAATTGTATTCCTTCTCAACCAAACTATTTTTCACTTTATGCAGTGCCAGCAGATCATACAGAACCATATGATAATCCAAAAATTTTATTCCTCAGTATCTGAGGTCATAAATGTGGGTTAATGACAGGGAAAGACATAGGAGTACATACTATAAGACTCTGTGCCATTATAGATATAACTCACTTGTGCTTTAGGATGTACTCAACCTCAGGATCTTATATACCCCACTGCCATTTATTGGTGAAATAAAGCTTAAGTGCTCAAATTAATGACTTAATGGTATTAGTCAACACTTAGTTCTCAATGAACAAATCAGGTTACTTGATTATCTAGAATAATAATTCAGGTTCTTCTGTGATCCAGCAGAAATAATAAGTTATTTTAAAGGGAATTTTTCTCATCTGAAGAAATTATATTGATATTTCTCCAAACTCCTAATCATTTGAACTGTAATTTACCTTTAAGTCCTGATAAAAATTCTATAAAATATTCCACTCTTCCACAGACACATCAAGGATCACCAATTTGGCAGTCAAGTGTCTCAAACTTGAACTTTCCTCCAGATCTGCTCAAAATTAGAACCTTCCAAAATAGTCAATAATAAAATTTATCTTTACAACCTAAAGGGGTCCAGGAGACACTTAGCTTTTTCTCTCCATAGCAGGAAGGTCCAACTTGTTTTTCAACTTGGGGGAATAGACCCTGACATTCTCTAGGCCATTATTAGCATATATTATCTTTCTCGGGTAATTTCATGCAATATATATTTTATGCTGTATATATTACTTTATTTATATGATATATCCAATAATTGGATATTATTGAATATTAGAATAGTTATATGTCCTTGAATTGCAAAGATGGTCATACAGACAGATTACACAGGTAACTAGAAAGTTACCACAGGTCTGAGGGGAAAGGTATATTCCTGGCTATGCCAGATGAAAGTTAATTGTTTTTCATTGTCTCTACTAACAGACCGAAAGAAAATAAGTCAACAAATTAACTGCATAACAGGGAATATTTTGCACCGCTCCAGTGAAGCAACCACATCTGAAACAGCTGCTGCAATTGAATTTACCATCTGACAAAGTCATTTTCTAACATCATCTTCTGCACAGCCAAAAGAGGAAAATTATATGTGAAAGTTATATGTGGTGTAGGTAACAATTTCTACTCTTTTAAGATTTTGATGGTGACGCTAATCTTAAAAACCATCCAGCAAGAAGTGTAACCATTATTGGCTCACCATTTTTGTAGCCAGAGGTTGTCCCAAATGCTTTGTCTTGGCCCTTTCACCATAAAAATTTTCAACCCCAGATCTAAAAATCATCATGAGTATTTTGTGAATCTCCTAGTACATGTATGACTATGCCTGGTAGACATTCTGGAACTGAGAAAAGATCACAAGGTGGGCTTTTGTTCCCAGAGATAAACCCAAGCTAAAACATCTTTAAGATCCTGCCCTCCTAAATCCCCTCTGCTGATTGGAGAATGAAAGGGGGATTTGATGTCTCTGGAGACTAGTGGCTCATTAAAGACAATCTCAAGTGACTCCCAAATATCTTGGTAATCCTCACTTTCTCAACACCCTCTTGTTAATAGGTATGTATTCTTTAGGGGTAAGCTAAATGTTTTGGCAGTGCAAAGCCTTTTTAAAAGAAATCTTTCTCCCCTTCAACAAGAGGCCTTAAAGTGTGAACTAGCTCACAAATGGAAATTGCTTATCCATTCTGGTGATCCAAGTTAAATTTTTGCTCAGTAGACTCAGTTTTTTCATTTCTACAGATAAAATAAGAGTTTAGCAAACTGTCTCTGTATTCAATCCTTGGGGCTACATGCCAGGCTACCTAATGACAAAATATTTCTCTAGATCTGTTACCTCTTACATGAATTTTACCCACATTGTATCTTGCAGTTAAGTGCCACCACTTGGCCTTGGCTACTTTGGGATCTCATCATCCCTATTTAAGTTAGGAATCCCATTTTGATAATAGGACTTCCTAACGTTAGTCCTATACTACAACCAATAGATACCGCTTAGCTCTTCTAGGGTAATGGTTCTGCCTTCATCAATGTATTTCTCAAAGCCTTTAAAAAAAGTATCATCGGGCTGGAGGGTTAGCTCAGTGGTTCCGGCGCCTGCCTCGCAAGCGCAAGGACCTGAGTTCGATCCCCGGTAACCACGTATAATGCTGGGCGTGGAGACTCACGCCCACCAACAATCAACATCGCATACCACAATGCCGGGCATGGTGGCTCATGCCTGTCATCCCAGCACTCGGGAGGCAGAGACAGGAGGATTGCTGAGTTCGCGGCAGCTTGCCTGGGCACCATAGTGAGCTCAGGGCCAGCCTGAAATACAAAGCAAGACCCTGTCTCCAAAAAGCAAAAAAAAAAAAAAAAAAAAAAAAAAGTATCATTCACACTTTTATATGGGTCAAGCCTATAAGGAAGATGAATAGATTGTTCAATATGTCTAAGCCTTTTGATGCTTCCTCTATAGCATACCAAAGAAGTTCTGGTAGCTTGATTTTAGTCCATTAATCAAGCCAAGAGTTAGAACCAATTACTGGCCACTTAGAACACAATGAGGACAGAAACTTTATTTTGTGAACTGACTTCAATAAATTCACCCTGGCTCAGCATTACAGTTTCACGCTTTAACTAATATGTGTTCAATCTCTTTCCATATATAACGCCCAAGTTTCCTGATTATGTAAATATAAAATATATAGAAAGATTTATTTTGTTCTTTATGTACTTTATTTAGGACATAATTTTTATCTGATCTGCAAGACATCAATTTATCAGCAGAAAGGAATGTTAGGGTATATATGTAGATGGGGATCAGAATATTCCTCCAAGTAAAGTTCAAAACAGTTAAATTCTCCAGGCAAAGAAAAACTAAATTCCTCAAATTTTGGGAGGAAGATCTGTTCCTGTTGGCAAATGAGGCTTAATATAATTAAAAGGCTCAAGCTTTTGCATTATCAGAATCAGTCCATATGTTCCTTTTGCAATATTTATGGCCTTACTGCTTCCAAATTAATGCTTTACTCCTAATGTGAGAAACACTCAAAGGTTAGTTTGAATTATAATTCATCCACCCACTAGATTAGACTTTGGATTTGGGCTTAAAAATGTTTTTTAAAAAGTATAAATTTCTTCTTCTCAAAGAAAAAAAAATAGAAGGTTTCAAATCCATTTCTGAGACCTTAATCTTAGGACCTAAACCTAAGTTCACTTCTTTCTACACATTTTCTAGTGCAGCCAAATAACACTATTATATTTACTTTTGTTAAAGTATTCTACTGCACCATTTACTTACTTCATGACCCAAAACTTTGTCATTAAACCCAAACTTTTGGACATTAAACTATAGGTAATGATTAGGTCTTTTTAAAATAATTTATAACATGATAATTTTTGTTTGATTTAAAATTTTATCACTGTGTATCATAGTTTACCAGTGTCTCCTTTATTATTCTCAGTAACAACATCACTGTCTTTAAATCTAATAAGTAGTAAATCAGTTACCCATCACTGCCTTTCATATTCTGTTCTTCTAGAGCCAATTTTGGTAACAAAAACTGAAACAATGAGGGTGCAGTCATAGAAATCAAACCTCTAAAAATGTTAAGAAATAAAAGATTTATCATAAGAATAAAATACTGTAAAATCACTGGAGAAGTTAGAGAAACAGACCCAAAAAGGATTGAAGAATCAGGGAGAAGGGACAAATCAGAGATGTCTAAAGAAGCTAAAAAAACAAGTATGCCAAGGTGCTGGAATGATACCCAAAAGAAAATGGTGGCAGAATAAAATGAGGTTCTTGATATTGCACTTACTTGTGAGCTGGAAATCTGTATTGCTCAGAGAAAGCATTTGCAAAGATCTGGACACAAATAAGGGAGTGGGGACACATCAGCAAATGTCTTTCAGTGTGAGTGACCATGATCTTCAGCTTGTAATGACTCCTGCTTTACTTCTGCTTCAAATCCCACAGTATTTTATTTCTTGGCAAAGTGCAACTTGGAACTATAGGGAGAAGAGGATTGTGGGAAAGATAGTTCCACTTTAGCTAAGTTGACATACTAAAAAAACACCACAGAGTATTTTCCATATTTAAATCCTGTTAGATTTAAATCATGTGCTATTGTTATTAAACCATGTCCCTGTTGGTTTTTAAATCATGTGCCAGCTCTGACTGAGTAAGAATGGTATTCCTTATAAGTTTTTTTGCTTGTAAGCCACAGAAATACACTCTGACTAATGTTTGAAAAATTCACTGCAATAATATTTGGTGAAGTTCGCAGAATAGATTTTAAAGAAGATGCTTAGAAATGAAAAAGAAACCCAGAAGAGCAAGTCACTCTTCACTGTTTCATCAGACTTTGTGCCATGGAATGAATTTTTTTATTGTTGAGATATATACATATTTTCTCAGCATTTTAACTTTAAAAAGAAGACTTCTCTTTAGCTAAGCTTATGTCACATATTTACTGTTTGGTCTTACTAAGACACTGAGATTTGGCAGAAATAACTCATTAAAGCCCCTAGGAAATCCTTGTTTCACAAGAAGAGAGTACTTTGCTTTGCTTTGCAGCTTCATGCAGCTTACTCAAAAGATAGTGAGGTCATTTAATTATACATTAAGAAATTAGAGTGATACTAGAAAGAAAAAACAATTATGAATTAGCCAAAAAATGTGTAATGCCATATCCACCCTTCAGTAAGAGATTTGAAGGTCTCTACGGGCCTAGGAAAAGTAATGTTTTCCTGTTAACATGGCTTACCTATGAACACAGAAGAGGTTCATAGCATAAAGCTTTTGCAAATCCTGGATTTAGATACATGCTCTTCAATTCAGGCATGTAGATACTGAAAGAATGTATGGTTACTTAATAGAAAATGCTCAAAGACTTCCTTAGTGAGACTTTGAAGATCTAGCATAACCTTGTTTCAGGATCACTGCATTATTTTGATCTCACAGTTTTTCATATGGGATCCATCAGCTCATTTTGGAGAAAGAAATTTTTCAGGGTCAATTAGACTGCATTTAAATCCTATTTTTACCACATAAGAGTTCCTTAAACTTTATAAATTTATCTAATCTTATGACCATAATTGTCCTTAGCTATAAACTCATAGAGTCAGTAAAAGAATTAAATTTTAAAAGTTGCACAAATACAATAACCTCAGAGTTAACTTGGCGTATACTACATCAGGGTCATGACACATATGTCAGTTCCTTCTGTATTTGTTATTAGTTTCCTTTTCCTAAAAACCTTTGGTTACTTTTTATCTAATTAAATCTGATACCATATACATGCAGTTAAATTGTTATCATTTCCTTGAGATTGTCTGACATAAAATTTCCACATAGTATATAGCTTCTTGTCTATAGAACTCATTTAGATATTTCATTATCAATTTTTCAATGACTCCTAATTAGTTTATGAATCATATCATCACCACGTTGAGATGCTATCATTATAAACTTGTTTACTAGTCAACATTTGAGTGGCAACTACTATTTGCCAGAAACTAGCCTGGAAATTGGTAATAGAGAAATGAATGGTGTACTGGTATTATCTTGAAGATATGTGCCGTCTCTTGAGGAAGATAATATACTGAAAATAATATGATACAGTAGAATCATGTGTACTCAGGAAATGAAGAAAACAAACAGGACACCTGATCCGGACTATGATAAGGATGGAGGGAGGGAGGGTTATTAGAAAAAGATTAACCTTAAATTGAAAAAGAGAGATCACTGTTGGTAAATCTGTAAATAATTCACTGTGACTGGAAAACAGTAAAAAAGGAAAGTGGCAGGAAATGAAGTTGGAGAAGCCAAATAAGACACCATCATAAAAGGTTTCATATATCAGTCAAAGAATTAAAATTTTAAACATGATAAAATATGGAAATTCAGACAGAATGAACTATAATAAGTATCAGTAACACCAATAAGAAGAACCATATTACTAGCAATACTTATATCTTGAACACTACTTACATGCATATATATATATATATATATATACACGTATATATATATATATATATATGTGTGTAAACCTATATATAATTCATTTAATCTTCTAAACTAAACTCTAAGTAATTGTAATGAGGAAATTTAAGCTTATAGAGGTTAAACAACTTGCCCAAGATTACAGTTACCAAGTGTTGGAACTGGTTACAAATCTAGTTTTGTCAAATTATATTAACCATAATCTTAAACCACAATGTTCAGCTTTATGTTTTTAAAAGATCTCTTTGGCAGCAGTGTGGAGAATGGATTGAAGTGGACTAAATCTAGAGGCAAAGACTTCATTTAAAACACTAGTGCACAGATATCATATTAAAAGTTTGAGAGCCCAACACAGCTAGAAAGCAAGAGATGGATCTAAGAGATTCTAAGGAGACCTAATTAAAAACAGTTGGTACCTAGCTGGGTGCAAAGGAGGAACACTGGAAATGAAAGGTGGTTTCAAGTAACTGGATTGACAATGGTGTCAATAAAGGATGTCTCCAATAGAGAAACTGGGAGATGATAGAATCCATTTGAAAGAGTATGGAGATCACTGTGCTTATAGAAAATTCCTGTGAATCTTGGTATCTAGAGAGATTTGACAGGCTTTGGAATATACGACATAGATGTTACCATGGAGGGGCTCAGTCAGAGAACCTTCAAAATAAAAACAGTGACATAAGGATATAAAGCCGGAAACATCAGTATTTGAGTATACTTGGTGTAGTAGATAAGAGTTTAGCAGAGGGGGCCGGAGGGTTAGCTCAGCGGTTCCGGTGCCCGCCTTGCAAGCGCAAGGACCTGAGTTCAATCCCCGGTAACCACATATAATGCTGGGCGTGGTGGCTCACGCCTGTAATCCCAGCACTCGGGAGGCAGAGACGGGAGGATTGCTGAGTTCACGGCGGCTTGCCTGGGCACCATAGTGAGCTCAGGGCCAGCCTG
>PVIC010011481.1:0-41337 GCA_004025085.1 Thryonomys swinderianus | reverse complement strand
AAAAAAAAAAAAAAAAAAAAAAAAAAAAATCTTGGTTTCTGATAACACCCAACAGGAAAATTCAAATCTATTCAATAAGTTGATTCTCAAATAAAAGTTTGTTAGAAGTTACAAAATCAAAGGAAAATACTAACTAGTTAGTTCCTTTGGAATGAAGCACACTCATCTCCCAAGAAGTTAAAGTTACAGTGAATTTTTCCTGTAATTCTGGGTACCTTAACACTTAAGCAGATCAGTTCTGGTAAAAGCACTTGAGAATGTTCTATTGGTTTTTAATGCTTTTTTTGGTAATCTATAATATTTCCCAAGGGGGGAAAAAACAATTTTATTCATTGACAAGGCAAAGGCTTTAAGAATCATTCCAGCTGCCATTAAAAAAAAAGAATATATATATATATACACATATATATATACATACATATATATATAAAAGTTGGAATTGAGCAGTTTAATTTATACTGATTCATATGTCACTTAATAAACCTGAGTCCATGTTTAAGGTAAAATTTTAGGGTAGTATTGCCCCTATTAAAATAATTTAAAAAAAAAACCCAGGCCTCTACTCTGCTCAGTTTTATAAAATGGCAATGATCGTATCCCTCATGCTATTTAGCTGTATGATGTAACTTCTGACATGTTAGAGCTCTTAAAAAAAAAGAATTCAAATATTCAACCATGCAAGGCAAACAATACACTGACAAAACAAATAAGAACAAATACACACATCGCACAAAAACAAAGCCACACTTGGGGGATGAGACTCCTACCATGACACTGTCAGATAAGGTTGGATACATTCCCCGAGAGGCTTCTGTGTTCCTTGGTTGCTCACCAAGAGAATGAAGGAAGCGGGTGAGAAGACCCTGACCGTTGAGTACCCTCCTCCACCTGTGAGTCTGTTCTCAAATTTCCCTCTCTCAACAAAGTTCACTGGTTTGCAAAGTGAGCAGGGAAGGAGCCTCGCCATCACCCTCATGAAAATTCAAAACAGATTCTCAGCACTGAAAGGACAGGGGCTTGCTTGGGTTTTACTCAAACCAAATACTCAAAAGTATAGAGTTTTGTTTCAGACCTATTTTAAGAGACTATCTAGTAAACTGAAAGTAGTAATTTCTTGTATTAGCTGAAATATGTCCCTAATGAGCTTCCAAGAATGATCAAGGGAAACTGTCATCATGAGCAAGGAAGAGTTCGGGTTGCAATGGCACTTGAAGCTACAATGCTTCAGCTGGCATGGACTGGTACCTCAGGCATGAAGCAAAGATGACTGACTGGTTTTGTTTAAAAATGGTACCCGAGCTGAGCAGTTCCTTTAGAACAGACCATTTTTAGTCAATCTGATTTTTTTTTTGTTGGGTGGGGTGGTGCTTACTTTTATTCATTTATTTATTTTTAAATTTAATTTAATTTGTTCTGTTGCTTAATTTTAAACATCTGATTTAATTGAATTTTTTTGTAAGCCACAACTGTGTCACATTGGAAAAGATGGTAACTAAAGCTTGATAGGAGCTTTTAAAGAAGTTCAATTAGCTCCTGGGGACTGGGGGGCCATGAGGAAGGAGCTACTGCAGTAGATGGTGTACTCAGATCAGGTCAGCACCATGGAACATCTGGCAGCTGTTACACAGCAGGGTGAAGAGTTAATAAGCACAGTAATCTAGTCACATCATCATTAGTTTTCTTTCTTAGGTTATTATTCATTTAAGGTTGCAGCCAAGCTCAGGGTTGGGGATAGCCTTTATCAGCAAAGCCTTTTCTCATGTTTATTTGCATTTCAGTACATGTGAACAAAAAGAATTTGAGGCCAAATGCTATCATAGGGCACAGTCTGGAAAAATTTGGCTGGGAAAGAAATGTAATTCTAAACAAGATTATTAAAAATCCTCTGTAAATTATCTCCAAAAAGTTATTGTGGATGAGGGCTTCACAGTTAAGGCATCTCAAAGGGTAAAATATCATCTGTGCCTGCACCTTGCACAGCACCTGAAGGGCCACTTGCCTGGTAGCTACTGCTGTGCAGAATTTACAGCTTGTCTATGGAATTCATTAAAAAGCTTTAAGAAATTCAAACGAAATGCTTAATTGTGTCTCTTCTGTATATGATTTTCCTAGTGAGCTATAGAAGTCCAAGAGCAAACAAAGCCTGCTCACCAACCTGGGTTCAAATTCTTGAAAGAACTACATGCTGTTGGACAGTCACTTGCTCACTGTGATTATTCTAAGGGCATCAAAGTGGGGGGTATGGAAGGTGTGGTATAAATTAGACTCTTCCAACTTACTAAAAGGGGCAAAGCATTTATCACATGGATAGGAGCTGTATTTCTGTAGGGTACTACCTCCATAAGACCACGATTAGGTATCTATTGCTCAGTGTTTCATCCCCAGCACCTGATATGCCTTGAGTCTGGCAGTCACTCAGTATATATTTTGCAAACAAATGAAACAAAAAAGGCTTTTTCATGAGTATGCTTTACCCCACTGTGATGAATATAAGTATCATGGGTACAAATCTGACAAATCTGTGGGTTAGGAAGCAAAAGAAGAAATACTTTGAATCTCTGGTCAGCCAATTAGGTAAAAAGGTTATAGCTTTATGTCCTGTGTTTCTGCCCAGCAATTCATTGACGTAGTCTGCATTTCCTCCTCTTTTGGTTTCCTTTTCATATTTAAAACCATATCTTCAGCAGCACAGAAAACAGCACCAAATCATTTTCTAGAAAGGGGCTTTAAAGGGAGTCAAGGGAAACCGGTGGAGTCCTTCTGTCCCACTGCTGCCTGTTCTACTTCAGTCTAGGTGAAATGCTTCCGCGCGGTACCATGAGCACTACAGATCTTGCCTTTGTCAGACCTGCCCCACACAGTAGCGGTATGGATCTCTTCTTTACCTGATCTTTTAATTCTGACAGCTGGCCAGAAAGGTTAGTGACGAGCTTCATGGTGGACTCCAGCTTCTCCTGCAGGTTCCTCAGCTCGTTCTGTTCTCCTTCGGAGTCGCTGCTGACCAAGGACATGGCTCTCATCCTGGGGAACCAATCAAGGTTTCTTTCCTAGAATTCACATTAAAGAAAGAGTAGGAATTACTTACAAGGCTAGAAAAAAGAAAGTCCATCTCACCATGTCCATCTGTTCTGTGTCATCTCTCATTGGGTTATCTCTTGCCTATGATAGAATTAATGTAACATGTATTTTTTAAACACTCAGTAATGTTTTTAACTGAACATAATTGAAATTTTAATTCTTAGAAGAGAAAGTAATTGTAAAGTTATATAGAGGGGGGAAGTAGGTTTCCAAATTAGAGTCCTAATCTGCAACTCTGAATATTTCCATTGGGGCTCTGAACTGTACAAATTATGTGTCTGAGGAGTTTTATTTAAAATGGTGGCTAAATATGTAGAAACACATTTAGCCATTGTGAAGGTACTGTTCAGTGGCATAAGTACATCTTACATCACCGGGCAATGATCACCAGAATGTTTTTGTCTTGCCCAACTAAAATCCCAACCCTAACGAACACCCTGGCAGCTACTATCCTATTCTCTATGTCTGAGACTCTGACTTCTCTACATACTTCACTATCCTGAGAAAACTGTAAGCTCTCTGGAACTGAAATTAATTTTAAGAGTCCATATGTTCTGGCACATTAATGGGTACCTGTGTATGTGTGAGTTTGCAGGGAGGAGGAAGAGCAGGAAAATGGGGAATGGTTCAATTTCCCAGTTGCTGAGCTTATGGAAACCATACTTCAGCTTCTGTTTCTTACTCCTTGTATCTCCAAATGGCTGCTGGGTGTTGCCCCTTGATGTAAAAAGAAGCCCATTCTGTTGCCAACCCAGCCCTTCTCCACCCTTGACATCACAGCTTACACCTGTGAAGATTCTTAATACCAGAGAGCAGAATGAGTTCCTTCCTTTGCCTACATGTGCTTTTCTCCTACAGAGTAGGGCTGTCACCTCAGTTTTTTTGGTGTGTGCCAGAAATCAAACTCAGCGCCTTGTGATTGCCACGCAGGTGCTGAGCCACTGAGCTATATCCTAATAAAATTCTGAAGAGAGAGGCAGGAATGAACAATAAGAAAAGTCTCAACAGCATGAACCCTGAACAGAAAACTAATTCCACATCACTCTGTGGTCATTTTCACCTTGTACCATTTTGATCTGGTCAAGATAAATTTATCACATTTTCTAAAACAAACCAACCCCCCCAATATAAAGAATGTGTTGTTCTACATGCAACAGGGATCAGCTTTATGTACTGTGTTTCTACCCAGCAATTCATTGAAGTAGTCTTCATTTCCTCCTTTTTTTGTTTTCCTTTTCATATTTTTCTTTTTTTTTTAAGGAACATTTTTCTGATTCACAAGAACTTTGATAGTTAATGGTTCTGGCTTGGTAGACCATATGATTTCCAGCTCTGTTAGAACTACTCTACTAGTATTGTACAAAAACAGTATATAGTTGAATGCATATAAACCAATACATAGATGAATGGATGACTGCATCCTAACAAAACTTTACAAATACTGGTGGATTTGCCCCAAGTCCAGAATTTGCCATCTTTGCTGTGCAGAATAGAAGGCATCAACATATTTAAAAGAGACATAAGTCCACAGGACTTGTCAAGGGAGATCATTAGACTCTGTCCTGTCAACTTGATAACACTTCTACTTTAGGGGTTTTGCTTAAGCCATCAGGAGAGTATAGAAGGCAGCAGTTCATAAGGCCAGCTGCATAAGGAGAGCTAGAACCATCTTTCTGTAGTGATTACAACATAGCTGACATTTAATCAGTATTTGTGGAAAGATGGAGTGATACACAGCAAAGGCTTAAATAGTAAATTGAGTTGCTTAAAATGATTTTTTTTTTTGGAGACAGGGTCTCGCTTTGTAGTTCAGGCTGGCCCTGAGCTCACTATGTAGCCCAGGCAAGACTCGAACTCAGCAATCCTCCTGCCTCTGCCTTCCGAGTGCTGGGATAACAGGCATGAGCCACCACGCCCAGCATTATATGTGGTTAGGGTGAATCGAACTCAGGGCCTTGTGCTTGCAAGGCAGGCGCTGGAACCACTGAGCTAAATCTCCCAGCCCTTAAAAATGATTTTGTGAGGAGAAAAATAACAATCTCTACCTTCCTGTAGTCTAAGATGAACATTTCATTCACATGTGACTTCATGTTACCCTACTGTCTTTTTGATAAATTTTGTACCAAAGTAGTGGGGAAAAGACTGTCAGACAAACTACTCCATCTCATAGATGCTACCCTAAAAATGTGGAGCATTTCTTCACATTTAAATTGGTGTTCTATAGAGCTGCCACTGATGAGATTCTTTCTGCACTCATCTTTGGCTACTGCCCTACATTAACAGTATCTCATGTTTAAAGTTTATGCAACTCCAGGGGGAGAAGTGAATTCAATTTGAAAGTATGTGGGATGAACATACCTCCACTGGGGCAAAGTGGCCCGAGAAGGGGGGACAGATCATGTGCATGGGACTGGTGAATCCCTGAACTGAAATCTACAGAGAAGCCCTACAGATGGCCAACCCAGCCATTGAGGCCCATGGATGTCTGTGCACAAGGGCATCCATGACCAAAGGTCTAAGTGGCCACAAGAGTGGCTGGAGTTGGGAAAGGGCAGACAGGCTGAGCACCTCAGGCTGTAATGGACCAAAAAGAGTGATGTGCTGGGTGGATAAGCGTAGCAGAAAGTAGGCAGCAAATGGCAGGACATGACATCAAGAAGGGGAGAGAGTGAGCAAAGAGAGGTCACCTGGCCAGACCAGAGCTGAGAACATGTGAGCTGTTCTCACCAAGTGGCCAGAACTTTCCTACAGTTCAGTTATTACTGACATGCAGCTGAATGCTACCCTGTCTAAAACGTTAGCAAATTTATCTAAAATCTGGCTTTCCAGTCTCTCATATGTTCACTTGCTTAGCAAGCCCTCTTTAAAAATAGAAAACAGATTTCTAAACACAATCTACATAAATGAGGTCTTCAGGAGATTCTAAAACACCCATCTATGAGTCTGCACATAGCTTAAAAGCTTAGGGTACAGCCTAGTGTCTCTTCCTTTTCCTACTAAACGGCCTGATGCTAACAGATTAAAACGGAATGTTTTTTAGCATATTCCCACCTTCTTTCCTAGCATCTGTTGTTTCCTGTTTCCTTCTCTGTGCACCCCCAAGCATGATTTAAAAAACAGATCTGAACAAATAGATGCAAAATGCAGACTTCCTAGGCTCAACAGCTGTTTACTGAACTTTTATTATTTCTGTGCCCAGTGCAGGACTGAATGCTGAGGACTAAAGTGGAGGAAGATCAGGTCCCTGTGCTTCAGGTGCTTTAGCTATGGACTGTGGCCACAGCCAGAGGCAGGTCTCAAGTCCAAGGCAGGGAAGGGGGGCTAAGATGTATGCTGGGCCTGTGAGGGGATGAGGGTACTAGAAGGGCCGCTGGGCATTGCAAAGTGGAAGGAAAAGCATTTTTCTTTTTGTTTCATTTCTGTATACAAGGGATATCTCTAACCTTGGGACATGAAGACCCTGACCACAGGAATACATAACACTCATCTCTGAGAACATCAATTTTAATTGATAGGAAATGGTGGAAAATAATTTTATACTAAACTAAAAAAAAATGCCCTGGAGCACAACATGAATTAATTAAAACTACAGTATGATTTAAAAAAAAGTGAATGTTTAAAAATTTTTTTAAAGAAATCTATTACAGCAAGAGACAGTGCCATTAAATTCCCCTGACTTCAAATACACATCTCATTGTGCCACTTTGTGAAGCAATTCTCCAAGTCCACTGTCGTAGCTGCCTTATCCTGAATAGATTAAAAATGTCTACCATTCATGGTTATATTGACTTTGGGGGAGAGCCAGAAGTCTCCCAGTGCCAGACCCAATGAATACAGTGGATGAAGACATGTTTTTACAAGATGGCCCTTCTATGAGATGGCACTCGGCAGTATTCACCGCCGTTGCTGTTTTTATAACCATACCTTGCAAAGACACAGAAGAAGACTCCAGGGCTACTTCAGAAAGAAGAATGCTGGGTCACCTTCAGACTCAGAGGGGGTGTTCCAAGGGTATTAATGGTGAGGTGTCTCTGACTTTAATCAGGTTTTTTTTTTTTTTAAACACACACTGTATTTAATCAACCACTGTTTTTAAAAATTAAAAACTGCCATTACAAAGAAAGGTCTGACTTTCTTTGCAGGTTCCGTTGGGGCCTATACTGAGAAACTATGCAAAGTTTTTTCCCTCTGCCAGAAAGTCTTCAAAGGTAGGAAAGGGATTTCCTTGTCATCATAGTCACCGGTGACTATATTGCAGATTCTCTCCCACTGACCCCTGCAATACTGCATCTCAAAACAAAATGCTAGGGTAAGAGGGACCTCACAACACACAAATGCACACAGAACAAGCTCAGCTGCAGAGAATTCACTGCAATCTCAAATCTCAAGTTTGCTGTCAGTATTTTAATTAGATAATCACCCTGGGCTGTTAAGTCAAATCTTAAATGACCAAGGAGTACAGATAGTCAAACTTAATCATCAATTCTAGCCAAGCTATTCTCAGTTTGCAGGTGGTTTTGTTTCCTGCTCAGCAGGATAAGTTCCAGTGTGGTACAAGGCTCTTCACAAACAGGACGGCCTCCTCTCAGAGAATCTATGTCTCTAAATGCACATGATTGGACTATTCCTAGTACAGGGTCAAAGAGAGAACACCTATATCCAATCATTTCCCATGTATCTAGGGGTTTCCCAGAGTGCTGAATTACTCCAAGAAAGCTTATCTCCCATGGCCAACCAGAACTTAAAGGCCTTGCAATGTTTGCAGTGTCTTGCCTTTCTATCTATGCAGGATTAAAACTGTCTCACTGTCTAATTCCACTACATTTTTGGGCAATTTAGCTTCAACGGAGACATCTCATTTCTAAATGTATGTGATCAAGAGATGGTTGTTTGGGACTGCCAGCCCCTCCCTGGCTCCTCACTGCTGGCATTTCACATGGACATGTCATGAGGCGCACCGGTGGCCCTGCTTCTCCTGCAGTCCAGCCAGACAGTTCCTGTCACCGTAACTGCTTCCTCTGTCAGAGCAGACACACTAACTGAAGCCACAGCCGGAAACAGGCTGACCACAAGCTCTAGGGTTCTGCTTAGCGCTTTTCTAGGTAAAGTTGGAAAAGTCCCTGCAAAGGCAAACACTGAAATGGGGGAGGCACTAACCCCTTCAAATGTCCTTGCCTGGAAAGAAGCAGGGGTGTGTGTGTGTGTGTGAGAGAGATAAAGACAGAGAGAGAAAGACAGAGACAGAGAGAGAGAGAGAGAGAGAGAGAGAGAGAGAGAGAGAGAGAGAGAGAGAGAGAGAGAGAGAGAAAGAGACTGAGACAAGGAGGAAACTGGATTGTCTGATACAAATGCTCATCATTCTGAGAATCAGAGTTTTTCTTCCCAGGTTTAACTGGAAGAGTCTGTTCCAAGAAAGACTCTTGAAAGTCCATCACCTCCTCAGAGAAAGATGGCTCAGGTAGAGAATTCTGTTTGTCATTTACACAGGGAGATACTGGTTGCTGTTTTCTATATTCTTTTACACCCAGATGAGATACTGAGGTATTTATTTTAAGGTAGGGGGCTTGAAGGTCATGGGACAGAAGATAGATGCTGGCAAAATGGAGCAGCTGCTTTTTACTCTTTTTTTTTTTAGGCAGGGTCTCGCTTTTGTAGTTCAGGCTAGCGCTGAGCTCACTATGTAGCCCAGGCAAGCCTCGAACTCAGCAATCCTCCTGTCTCTGCCTCCGGAGTGCTGGGATTACAGGTGTGAGCTACCACGCCCGGCTACTTTTTACTCTTGAGAAGACCCAGTGGAAGATTCGAGAGACAGAGACTCTCCTTTTAGTGCAAAGGGAAGCTGCATATTCTCCCAAGCAGGGAGAGTGAGACAAATGACTAGAAAAGAGCATTCGAACCCCCAAATACGCAGACCCTCAGAAGATGCCCAGTGGAGGAGGACCGAAGATAAAGAAGATACTTTGCAAAGGCAGGGATCAGAGACACTTGTAAATGTTAAATCATTTGTCTCTTGGGTGAGCAAGGATTAATTATTTCAGAGAGAGAGGGAGAGGGAGGAGAGAGAGGAAAGAGGAGAGAGAGAAAAAATAATTATCCTTTAGAGTTTATTTTTCTAAGATCCCAGCAGGCAAATCAAACACAGAATCTACTGCTGATTGAAAAACTGTGACAGTGATCTTTAACTGTGCTCAAGGACAGGAGCACTGACAATTACAAGGCCCTTAAATATAGGAGACAAAGGGAGATCAGTGGATACCAGAAACTCAGAGGGGAGGAGGGATGAAGGGCAGAGCATGGCAGGCGTTTTCAGGGCAGTGAGACTTCTGTACGCTGTGGTAACAGTAAATACATGCCACTGTACACAGTATTGTCTAAATCTGTGGGATCTACAACACTGGGAGTTATTCCTAATGTAACTCTGAGCCATGTCAGTATTGGCTGTAATATATGCACCACGCTAATACAAAGACATTCATGATATAGAAATCTGGGGGAACTGTGGTAGAAAGGAGGTGACAAGACTGTAGCCTGTACTATCTGCTGTTTTCCTGTAAACTTAAGAGTCTTACTGGTTTAGAAAATGGACCTTATACCTGTACTTCACTAGCTACCTTCAAATCCAAGAGAGCAAAATATGGAGATTCTATATATTTCTACAACAGCTCTGTGACACTTGTGACAATAAAAACACCCCCTGGATCCAGACATTAAGGGAAGTTAAGTGCGACTGTAACACGTACTCAAGATGGTGAAAGAATGAGTGAGTCATTTGATGTAGCTCCTGGTTTCCTTTTGTTTTCTTAGAGATTACCAGGTACTACAAGGGGTGACTATAAGGATTAGATGGCTGTGAACGTGTCCCATAAACTGGAGGGCATTCTCCAGAAGGTTTATGAATCAATACCATCTGCTTGCAATCACAAAGCTAGCGTTAGGGCAGCATGGCATTCTGGATATGAACTCCAGGTTCAGGGCTTGCCTCTTACTGGAAAATTAGTTGTTTTTTTTTTTCTTTGGAATTACATTTTCAGAGACACTGATTTCTCTTTTGCCAGCCAAGCCATATGAAGGTTGTCCACGCTCCTCATAGTTGAGGAGTCAGCCTGATTCTCTTTCTGAGCTTGGAATGACATTACCATTTTAGGCCATATTACATAATCTTCAGCTGGGCTATAATGACCAACTATCCTTCCCAGATTCACTTCATAGTTGTTCTTGGATGATACAGCACAATAAAGATGGGCTCATGCCATCAGGGAGAACCACACCCATTTCTGATGAAACTCCTAGGATAAACCAGCTGGAGAATTACTGTTGCATCTCCTTCTGGGGCCACAGCTAAAATCCCGCCCTGGGCATTCACAGGGAGATGAGAAAGCAGGGCTCACCACCTGGAGTGGCACAGCTGGGCCCTGGGCACCTGGAGCTGCCACAATGAAGAAACAGAGGTCAGAGAGGAAGCCTGGAAGGTGGGAGTGGCCACCTGTGCTGGGCAGGGCCGGCCCATGAGAAGCTCCTAATAGAGATCAGGCTAATTCACCCGTCTCTCCAAACCAGCGTTCAAGCTGGCTTATTGCATTTTGCTTAGACAATTCTCCCTGCTTTTTCAACTAGCTAAGAAATTATCAGACTGTTATGAGTAGTTACATATGGAGATTTTAAAAATTTTTCACTGGTTTTCTTCTATTTTTTTTCCTGGGTTCCATTAGTTTTAAACCTTGACCTGTTGCTAATTTTACTATTAATATATATAAGAATTATTTTGTTTTACACCTACTTATAGCTCTCCAAAGTTCTTCACTCTTGTCTCAGGGGAAAGTACTTGTATTTCTCTCTGAACACAGACACAAATATAGACAGAAGTCTGACTGGTAAGCTGGTTCACACATTACTGTATCATCTGCTGGATTTAGAGAGAAGAACTAAAAAAGTTTTACTCAAGGCCAGCCCTAGAACACTGAAACGGAAGTCCTAGGAGATGTACGTCCCTGCCCCCAAGATTTTACAAGGAGTCAGAACGGCTGCTAGGGTGCTGCTGAGTGGAAGGTGGTTTGCAGGAAGGGTGCCGCGAGCAGTCACTTGACGGTAACAGGGATCATTTGCCAGGCGCAGGTCCCTAAAGCCCTTCCTGCTTTTCCTTGCTTTTCACTTCCAAATCTGTGCTTTGCACTCTGATTCCCAGTAGTTACCTGCCGTGTAAGTCTCCTCCTCTCCCTCCGGACACCCTCCTCCTTCACCCCCTTACAGATCCCAAAGCCCACACTCCCTCTTCCCACCTCAGGAACTTCTACCACCATTTTGAAAGCTGTGTCATGGAATTTCAGAGCTTAAAATAGGGCAAGAAGCCTTCTGATTCAACTTCCTCGTTGGGCGGGTGGAAAATGGAGATGCAGAAGAGGGAGGGTCCAAGAAGGTGAAAGCTCAATCTTGTCTATTATGTAGCCTTTAAGTACAAAGCTTATGCCTAAGTAATGGCTTTTTTTATTCTCACATTCTCTGAAGACAATTTGGTTGCATTTTAAGACATCCTCAGTGTAAATACTTGATGAATACAGTCAAACTCAGAAGATTATACAGGTTTCAGAAATTCTGATAAAACCACTTTTTATGCCCTTATGGTCTACTCTACCAATGTCAATATTCAGATCAAGTAGGAGATGCAGGAATCAAGACAACAGAGTTAAAAGTAGGATGTCTGGAACCTAAAAGGCAAGTACAGCAATGGACTGGGGTGGGTCAAGACAGGAAGATAAATTTTGGGAGTTACCCAATCAGCCACACTGGGGAAAATGTGTATGTGAGTATTTCATATATAGGCAGAGGTATGCACAAACACGTAAATTTGCACTTACATTCTGGCATGAACAAACCCATGAGGAGAACTGTTTTCCTGGGTTTCCTCTCTTGGCTGACCTAACTTTTGCTGGGCGCAACCTTCATATTCTACATAGCCTTTCAGATCATTGCCTTCGATATACCGGAGTCCTCCTGCCCTACTTTAGCTTTTAAGTTGCCCAAGGGTAGATTATGACTCACCTCACTGTTGGCCACCCTTCCCTAGGACACCCTCCACCCAGAAAGCATGAGGAGCTCAGGGCCGAACTGGGGTCCAGATTTCAAAAGATGCCTCTGAAGTGCACAGGAGGATGAGGGGTGACTTCATCCCACGGTGAGAGGGCAGAATGTGTTTCGAAGCTGGGTGGGGAAACTTAAGCTCAGCAGCTGCTGTGCACAGCTGCCACCAACGAGAACCCAAACTCAAGCCCAGAGGGTGGGGTGTCAGTCTGCCTGGCTGGCTGGGTGGCGAGTCCAATGATGCTGACTTGCTGTTTCCAGCCGTGGAAAAGCCAGTGCCAAATCCCTCCTCGCTTCTCTCTGTCTGATGTTCTTGAACTTTGCTAGGTGTCAGTTAACTACAGGAAGCGTTCTGGGAATCGTATTTAGAGGGCAGCACAGGCTGTATCCTCACATTCCATTAGAGGCTTCTGGAGCCCAGGTGACATTTCAACTGAAGCCACTGACCTCCCACATTAGGCATCAAGGCTACTAGTGAAAGAGGGTTATTGATGCAGAAATGTAAGTGTCCCAGAAATTTATCAAGACACTCTCTGTTCTTCCCAGCATCCCCACAGGAATTCCACTGTAGAAGTCTAAATCCAGTACGGTACACCTACAGGGAGCAATAGGTGACAGTGTCATGTTGCCAACTGCCAGGACCTGCCTGCTTGATGCAGAGCAAAGCATACGGTAGGTGCAAACTCCAGAAGGAAAGGTGCACAGAGTGGGGCACACCCTACTGGACTCTCCTTCCTTTCTCTGGGCTCTCCACCCAACCGGCAGGAACTTCAGTGTCTCATTTCCTCAGGATGGCTGTGTTCAGTTTTAAGTTCACTTCTTTGCACGGGTTACCACTGTTGCTCTTTCCCCCAAAGCCCAAGGCCACCCTCTTATCTCATTACGACCCAGGAAACCTGAGTCTCCATCTCTGTCTTGAGTTACCTGCCCGAGCCCCTGCACTTGGTTCCTCTGACCACGACTACCCTGGCAGAGAGGCGCTACTCACTCTGCAGAGTGCCCGTCTGCAGATTTTACAGCACCAGGCTCCCACTGAAGGTCAAGAAAAGTGCAAGACTTCAGACACTTCTGCTTTAGAAGAGAAGGTAGCGACACATAGATATATTCAGTTCCCATTTTGATCTTTTGCCCTTTTAACACATTGCTTTCTGGTTGCATTTGCTTCCCATGTCTTATCAATAGAGATAAGAGTGCCCTGACTGGCTGTCCTATTGCTTTTTAGTTTCTTCACACATGTGTAGGATCACTTAACTTGCTAATAGAATTTATTTGCTTGAAGAGGGATTTTTCAAGCAAAAGGAATTCTCTTACACTTGCTTTTTTTGGGGGATGCAAATTGTATCATGCTTTAGGAAAGCACTGTCCAGAAATGACAATTTCTGGGACCATCCTTTCTAAGCAAAACATCCTACAGCTTCAGAGAGGATAGAGTAAAGATGCCCGCTCAGGTTCTGAGAAAGAGCTGGCATCAGGTTTAAAGGATGATGGAGCACATGTTCTCACGTTTAATTATTAGGGACTTACAGACTCACGGGGATGAATCACTGGGGTGTTGGCAGCACATCTGGCTGGGGTTCTGTGAGTTGTCCTTTCCTGAGTACTCTCACGTGTGGCCACCAAAGGATATACATTCCTTGTCTCAAATTCAAGCGAGCCAGTTTAGCAGGTCAGAATGAATATATTCCAGGTACATCTTTTTTTTTTTTTGAGGTACTGGGGATTGACATCGGGCCCTGTGTCCCCAAGGTTGGCGCTGTACCACTTGAGCTAAATCCCCAGCTCAGGTACATCTTTTATAAGAGTCATGCTTTGCCCTTCCCCAACTCCTGTCATCCAGCTACCCACTGTGGTAGGACCTGAGGCAGCTTCCTGAAGAGATATGCTGGTGGCTGCAGCCCTGAGAATTAAACCTCCTCTAACCTTTTGCTGATCTATACATTGGCCAGTCAGCATTACTAAAGGGATCCTCTTTCATACCCTTGTCTCTATCCCCCATGAGGCCTTTTCTGCTTCTTCTAAAGGCTTCCTATTGATAGTGAAGACGCTGGGAGATGAGCCAGTCCTGAGCAGAAAAACCAGATGCAGCCAGCTTCTGGCTGTGATTCAGGGGTCAAGATGGCACAGAGAGAAGGGCGGTCAGGACACAGGGGCTGTGTTCATACTCCATTGCTCAGGTTCTGAGAAACCTGTTCCAGCTGTGTGACCCTGATAAAGGTATGTGACCTTCCTGACCTTAAAGGCTCCCACTAGTAAAACAGGAATAGGGTCAAATGAGATCCTACACATAAAGTGCTTATCTTGTAAACACTGACTAATGGTAACCTAGTGTTATTATCCAACTGGCCCTTGCAGTGGCCAAAGAGTGCACGGCACAGCCCGATCTTCCTGAAATAGCCGGATGCATTCCCAGCCACATACCACTCAGGCTCCAAGGAGAGGTAGGTTCTCCCAATTAGCGCACTCTCCTTATTAGTAGCCAATGAACATCTGCCTGAGGGACAGGCTATCAGCAGATGAACAACACTCTATCTGCTCACTCTGTTTGTATGCTTTTCCCTCAAAACACCTCTGCAAATGTGACATATTTAATCAGAAAGAGGTAATTTATATTTCAGTTGTTTATTTTTTTACTACATTTTCTTTTAATCCACCTCAAATTTTCTAACTTTCAGGACTAACCTGGTCTCCTGTACTTGACTGCCATAGAAAAACGGGCTATTATATCTTTACTGGTGATTACACAGTTGGTCTTTTACCTATAAAGCACCCATTTATGCAGTATTTAAGTTCTCTTGGGCAAAATACTCACAGTGCATTTCTAACTTCCCATGTTACCTTCTAAAGACCAACATAAATTTTTAGTTTAATCAGTACAAGCACAAAGCAGAACAGTGCTAAAATTATACAAAAAACTGTGTGGCACATAAATCCTTGTGAAAATTTAAATATAGACCAAGGTTAATTAAAACTTGCTTAGTAGCTCTCTATAGGCTAAGGCAAGAGACTGCAAGTAGTTTCTGGTCAGCTGGTGCAACTTAGTGAGACCCCGCCTCAAAAAATAAAAATACTGAGGATATACCTCAGTGGTAGAATATCCCTAGCTTTGATCCCGAGTTCCCCTCCTTCGAAACAGATTATTAACATAGGCTAGCACCGAGTGTCTATGTGGAACAGTTAAGTTTTCCTCCAGCTATGCATGGCCATAGGCTAGGGTGAGCTCACGGCTACTCCCCATCTGCCCTGGGCTTGGGTGACTGACAGTGAGTGCCTCCCCTGTGATGATGTGCTCAGAGGCTGGGGAGGAGGGTGAGCTTCCCCTTGCCTTGAAATCACAGAATCACCTGCCATCAGGCGTTGAAGCAAAGCGAAGTGACCAGCAAACCGAGTACAGTCTCAGACATTCTAAGAACCCATACACTACGCAAATCAATTCCAGGCTAATTCTACGTGGTGAAAGCGGTGAGACTACTAGGCAAGAATTCCCAAGTACTGCATCTCTGCCTGACGGAAGTGAGAAAGAGTGACACCACCAACCGTGCCCTGCCCCCGACGCAAGGATACTGAATGATTTAACATTTGAGAGGTGGGAGAACTTAGGGATTTTCTGCAGAAGTTCTTAGCGTCAAAATGTCTATTCTGATTTCCCTCAGTGACAATGCGCCAGCAGCCAAGGTGCCTCAGCGTCCTGGAGCTACAGGAAATGAGACTCCCAGCGAATCTTCTGTCAGCCTGTGGTGCCCTGTTTCCTGGCTGCCGTGTCCTCTCTGCCCTGCCTCCACAAGTGCCTACCGCCCACCAGGTCTCTGTTTATCTCACTGCCACACAACGGATGTGTGAGGTAGGGTTAACCTCCATTTACAGACAGGAAACTCAAAAGTCAGTGATGCCCTGTTACTGGCTGGGGGTTACACAGCTATGAAACAGCACCGCTGAAAATCAAACTCTGGGTTTTCTGCTTCCAGATCTAATACCTGCACAGAGATGAGCTCATGTGCCCAACAGCCCAGTCCTATGTTGGCCGGGATACTTCCATCTTCAATGAGTGGATGGAGAAGATCAAAGGAAAGAGAAGACAGTATGAGCTCATGTTCAGTGAGCATTAATTTGTGAGTGAACAGCTGGCATGAAGCTCTCAACTGTGAGACACAGCTTCTTCCTATTTTCCTCCTTTTCTTCCCCCGAGGAATGGCAAGAAACAACCAGTTTCCACTTGGAGGGGTAGCTCAGTCACCTTGGCTGTAGGCAAGTTCTAGAAGGAGTTAGGAAAGGTCATCTTCTGTTTTAGATGGCCGGGCAGCCACTGGAAGAGGAGGCAGACCTTCCAGACATGGGGTGAGGCACGAAGGCCCAGCGCTCAGCACACAGGCACCGTTCCCACCACTTCTGTTCACGCCTGGTCACTCGTCATCCTCCCACAGTCAGGTGCGTCCCAGACCTCATCTCAGTATCGTGCCCCACACAGAAAAAAAGTTGGCTTTTTAAGGTTTTATCTTCAAGCTTAAATCTTAATCCCTGAAACACTGATCTGCAAGGAGCTGTTCTCAGGGCCCTGAGGAGATCTTCTACCTTGCGAGTGACCCCCTGTGACCTCTCCACTTGGTCCCGCTGCACTGCCTTCAGTAGCTGTCATGTCATTAAGTCCGTAGGGATCTGTAGGGGCTGCAGGAGAGCTGAGGAAGGACTGAACATCCTTAGGCTTCTACCATTAACCAAGAGGAGGTCTAAGGGTCACATGCCCCCAGAGAGTAGGACTGCGCCTTGATTTTGAGAAATCGCAAAGATTTCTATTGGCACATGTGGTAAGCAGATGGATGACGAGCTCCCAGCTGACTTTCCCTTACTTCTCTCTCTCTCCCTCGATAGCCACCTGGGCCAGGCTTCTCAAACAGATGCCCTAATTTTAATTTGCAGGAATGGCGACCAGAAGGTCTACCTCCTCAGGTGAAGGTGGTGGAGACCTCTCTTCTCCATGCTGGAGCCGCCTCCCGAGGCATGAATGAGTTGGACCCAGGGCCTGGGGACTGGCCTGCTTCATGTCCGGTGTCTGCAGATAAGATAGTCTGGCGCCCCAGCTCCATCTCTGCTTTTGCAGATGCTCTTTTGGGAGGGCCCAGCAGGGATTCATATGGCGTCAAGATGAGACACTGCTGCAAACAGTGCTGGCAGAAAGACACAGCCTTCCAGCTGGCAGCTCTTAACACTTCTCTGCACCATCACTTGGCGTACAAAACATCTGGCTCCTCGGCAACCCTGCCATTCAGCGTTAAGACTTCCTTGATGGCACAGGTTTTCAGGCTTTTTGACAAGACATTTCATACAGTCAAGGAATACAGGGGAAGCACACTGAATAGCCAGGGCCTCAGGGCTGACGGGGCTGGGCGGGAGGCTCCTAATCCTCATCAAGTGACTGCTCACAAGACTCCCTCAAGTCTGAATGACTGAGACCGAAGTCCAAAAGGGCACAGGGTTTTCTGTGACCATAATGTAAAGTGATTAACAAAAAAGCACATTAGAACTAACTCCTAGGAGATTTAAAGATGGGCACACAAGCACCACAGGTCCCTATCTGATACGCACAGCTTAGTGTTTGCGTCCCTGTTGTTAACAGGTTTACTTTGCATGCATTGACAACTAGAGGCCAAGAAAAGATCTGAGGACTCCTCCCCTGGAACAGTTTCCCACCTGGAAACTGCACGCATCACCTTCCTGTCTCTTCCCTGCAGGAGGCTGCCCCCCCACCCCGGCGAAGACTCCCTGGCCCCCTCCCAGTTGCCTCAGTGCTGGACTGAAGAGAAAGTGTGATTTTTTTTTTTTGCATTTTGGAGATAGGGTCTTGCTTTGTAGTTCAGGCTGGCCCTGAGCTCACTATGGTGCCCAGGCAAGCCGCCGCGAACTCAGCAATCCTCCCATCTCTGCCTCTGGAGTGCTGGGATTACAGGCGTGAGCCACCACGTCTGGCATTGTGGTATGCGGTGTTGATTGCTGGTGGGCGTGTCTCCATGCCCAGCATTATATGTGGTTACTGGGGATTGAACTCAGGACCTTGCGCTTGCGAGGCAGGTGCTGGAACCACTGAGCTAACTCTCCGGCCCCAAGAAAGTGTGATTTCTGAACCCTGGTGTGGCACTTTTTGATGTGGTCATGAGCAGTGTCCTCTAGCCTGGCTTTCAGTGGTTAAAGGGGATACACTATCACCCTATTCTTGAATTGGTCTCTCTTATTTCTTCAGTCCTCTTGTTCATTTTTCCTGCTTCCTCCTGCTGACCTCTTCCCATCTCCTCGCCTTTTCTCTCCAGAACTCATCTCTGCCATGAAAGCCTCATCCATTTCTCCTTAGCCCAGAAATTCCTTTCTCCTGCTTTCCCGTGTAGGCTAATTTTAATACAATTGTAAATGCGAGAAAGAACTTCACAGAAGTGAAAGGACTACAAGGAGAGAAAGGCTTAGGAGCATTTATCCTCCACAGTCTTATAACTAGTCTGTGTGATAATTTCTTAAGTCAGTATCTCTTTTGCCTCTTCTAGTGGCTTTTTACAACTCCATGGGTGTCAGAGGCCCCTGGAAGGCTGGTAGAAATGCGTAAGTCTTAGCAGTGACTGCTGAGTCACAGTTGGAATTTTAACTAGATGATTCATATGTACATTAAAATTGAAGAAGCACAGACTTAGATCCTAAGCACCTCGCAAGTACAGGTAGCACAGTACCCCCACAGAAGGCCCTCTGGAGCCCTGCAGGTTCTGATGGGTCTAGGCTCCTCTCTCTCAGCCTGCTTTTCCTCCTTTGAAATGGGCTGATAGCACCGCCTGATGGTCCTGAGAGTTACGTGAGGGGACACGCAGGGCTCACAGACTACAGTGCCTCATTCACGAGGCCTCTGAGCCTGTGGAATGTGGGAGTTGAGGAAATACGACTGTGTGACAGCCGCCCAGCCAGCAGTACAGCTGATAAAAGCCTGCCTGTGTCTAGGCACACAAATGATGCTTCTGGGAGCAGACCTCATCAATCAGACGTCAGGGACCTGAACATGAAAAGCTTAAAAATCACACGTGCACAAGAAACACAGACAGGCTCCTTCAGGATAACTCATGGGCAGACAGCACAAGTCCTTGGTAATGGGAAGGAGGGGAGTGAATCGTGTAGTCTTAGTAGCAGGCACAGAAGCTCAAAGTGAGCCAGTGTACGTCAGCAAGCTGCCCCTGACCCCAAATTTCATGCCTCCTCACTTGACCACACAACACCTACACATTTTAATGCATTCAGAAAGCACAGGTCTGAAAGGACAGCTGGCCTGTGGTGTCTCCATAGCACCCTGGCCAAGAAGAAAGAACTAAAACCTGCAAGAGCCACTCTCTTCCTGGGACCGGGCAGTCCATACCTCCCACCAGCAAGCAGATTATTCTAGGCCTCAAATTCCTTGTATCACACAGTCCCTTACTAACAGATGAGTGGAGCAACTCCCAGAAGACAGGCTGAGCCCCAACCATGCTGCATATACCAGGTGATCGTTCAGCTGTTAAGACACCACTTAGAGACCAGGTCTTTTTAAGGAACAAGAGTGGACAGATGGGTTGACAAACTGGGAAACTGATTGTAGACTCTGATGTCGCTGTAGATCTAGGTTAAGATTTCATCCCTCATTAGCGACCCTGTGCTGATTTCTCAAAGATTCAGTGCTTCCCCCTATGGAACAGATTGGCAGTAGCTGTGTGGTGGCCCTGAGGATTCTCTGAGCAAACGCACAGCTCAGAGGACAGTGCCTCACCTAGGAGTGAAGCTCAGTGAGCATCAGATGCTAGAGTTCTGCTGTGCAGCGCTCTGCAGGCTGCTGCACTATGTTCTGAGCTGAGAAGCCAATCCAGCAGTCCCCATCTGCCCTCCCTGCAGGACTCCTTTCTGCTTACCTTGATCATTTCTGCCACGTAACTCTCTGGCCCAGTATATTCTGTGGAGTCCTTTACTTTCACCAGGACGATGAAGCACAGATAGTGCCACATGTTGTGTTCTTCCTTGATGTGCTCTTCAAAGGTGACAGTCTTGTTGTCAAACTTATCTCTTTCCAAGCCTAAAAAAAGAGACAGAAAGCCCCCAACCCCGACTGAGCAGCCCTGACGGAACAGAAAAGCGAGTACAGAAGCGGCTCACTCCTGTCTTTCTAAGGAGGTGGCTGTGTTGGCCTCATACATGCATTCACTTTCACAGTATCACAGGAAGACAGGCTGTGAGTCCGACCTTCTTGGGCTTCAATCCACCTCTGCTACTTGCCAGTTACTAGTGAACTTCCATGTACCTCAGCTGCTCTGCTGGTAAATGGGAAGGCTGCCACCTAGGCTCCAGGGGCATGTGTGATGTGGTCTCATGCGGCAGACAAACACTGAACTGAGAGGTCCCTTCTGCCAGGGAAATGCCCAAGTGTGGACACGTTAAGTGTATATTTTGCAGAGGTTGCGTAAGTTATCCTGAAACTAGTTTCTGTGTGTTCTACAACTGTGCAAATAATATGAATAAGGGAAGGTAAACCCTATAATATGAACTGAAATTAAAGGTAGTAGTTATAAACACTTATTGTTTTATATGTTAAAAAGCTTGATACAGAAATATACATGTGTTTGTGTACATACTCATGCCCTAAAGGTTTCCACCCTTCCCTGGGAATGGCAGACACAACAGAAATAAGCACATCTAGCTCCCGAGTACTAGCTACCAAATACTACTCTCCATTGAAGTAGAACCAGGACTCAGCAAAAATGCCTGGTTTTAGGGAAGGTTTGGGTCAAGAAAGGTATAAGGTAGCCTGAGCTTGGAATTTCTTATGTACCAAAGAAGAACATACACAGAAAATGATGATGACATTAGAAAACACAGAAGTTAGTTTGGAAGGGGGTCTCACTGTCTAAATCTCAGATAAAATAAGCATTAAAGTGACTGTGAAATGTGATAGGGGAAAGTACTGAGGGGAAAGAATAAATATGATTTGAAAAAAAGCACATGTCTATAGGTGGTGGGGGGTTGTGGGGTTGGTTGGGATATAGGTAAAAATGAGAATTAACTCATGTCATATAGTGGTACAAATTCCCCAATGCTGAGTGTGATTGTGAGCAGTATATAAATGTATCAATAAAGGACTCAATTAAAAAAATGAAAGATTATACCTAATTGAGTAAAATAAAAACCTAAGAATTCATGTGGTTACATATACAATTTAGAAATATACAGAGAGAAGAAAAGTTCTTTCTAAAAAACCAACTAACAAACATAGAATAATGAAATGAGAAAATCTTCATGTAGTCACAATGACACACCCGCACAAGAGTCATCAATGGATGCTAAACCTGGGAGAAGAACTTTTAATTTGAGCAATAACAGGATGCTTAAAAACTGTCAAAGAATCTACCTACAAAGAATAATTTTATAGAGGAGAAAATCTTACCACCCTAACCAAGTGATCACAGTTAATAGCGGCAGGTGTAAGATGAACAGGCACCATCTGCCACCTGCCACGACATATGTGAGAAATAAATACCTGCGAGAAGTGCATAATCTTAAGTTAACCACAAGGAACATCTGGGGCACTCAAACCAAGAGGCATTCCACAGAATAACTGAACTGCCTGTATTCTTGAAAGGTCTCCATGGGAGCACAAGCACTGTAATGGGCGAGTGGTACGTATGACCTGAGACTTACAAAAGACATTTCTGGAATAAAGAGTAAAGCCTGAAAAAGTCTACAGATAATGTTTTTAAGTCTTTTTGTTGTTGCTGTTGTTACTGGGGATGGAATCCAAGGGTTCTTTATATCCCTGGCCTTTTTTTTTTTTTGATGTTTTATTCTGACTCAAGATTTATTTATTTACTTACTTACTTTATGTGTGTATGTATGTCGTTGTACCAGGGATTGAATTTGGACCCTTGTGCTTCTAAGGTAGGCGTGGTGCCACTTGAGCTAAATCCTTGGCCCTCTGAGTCAGGATCTTACTAAGTTGCCCAGGCTGCCCATGAATCTGTCATCCTCTGGCTTCAGCCTCCTTAGTAGCTAGGATTGTAAGCGCTCAGCTAAAAATCTTTAGATTTTCATAATTACACTGTAGATATTTAAAAAAGTGCTTTCAAGAAACACAGAATCCTTTTATTCCTAAATATTTCATGTATCAGCCATTCACACCTAAATGATAAGAAAAAAATTGTGTGTGCTTGTGAATACAGCACATAAGAATATTTGGGAAATATCAGTGCAGAATATATAGAAATTATTTGTACTCCATTTGTGACATTCCTGTAACTGAAATTATGTCAAAATGAAATGCTTAAAGAAGATTTTTAGGGGTCCAAAAGCAAAGAATTAAAATCTTTAAAAAGAAAATGCTAATTTTAAGGTATATATACCAGGAAGGAATTTATATATTCAGTTATTTTATTATGAATGATGCTGGAATGATTACCCAGCCCCCAGATTCCCTCAGGCTTCGTACTTTTACCCACCATTTCCTGCAGTTAGATGGCAAATGACTATTACCCACGCAGCTCTTCCAAGTGCCTACAGTGTGCCATGTCCCATGCTCGGATACACAGAAATGCACAGAAGTACACATTTTTGTACCCGTTTTAGAGATTAGGAAAGAGGGGCCAGAGAACTGTGGTTACAAGGCTAGTAAGAAGCACAAGCTCCAATTAAAATCCATGTCTAATGTATAAAACACAAGTTCTTCCTTTTTTCACAATATTTTAAGAATATCTTTTTATCTGATGTCTGATACCATCAGCTGTGATGATGTCTGCAGGGTGGAGTTGGATGAAAGATCGTTTTCCCACTTTATTTAGAATGGGACCAAGGGAAGCTCAGGCGGCTCAAGCACAAAAAGACACTGAGATTCACTTGTCTTAAATAACATGTCATCACATTTTTGCTCCCTGAAAATTAATTCCCCAAGACAAGTTGGCAGCCGCCGCATAGAATTCATCATCACTCCAGAAACTCCCCAGCAGAACAGAGCCAAGGGGCGGAGAGGGCTCAGGGGACACTGACATGGTTCCCACAGAGCTCAGGCGCAGTCAGCGCACACGCCCTCGTCTTCTGCACACAGCCCGGCACACCAGCCGTCCCTAGCCAGCCACACCAGGAGGACGCTCACCACAGATGAAGCAGGTGGTCTTTAAGATCTCCTCTTTCTTCTGCTTCTCACTCCTCAGGTCCGCAAAGGTGTCGATGATAACTCCAAAAATCAGGTTGAGGACAATGATGATGACCATGAAGAAGAACAGGAGGTCATAAATCACTCTTGCAGCAAAGAGGGGTTCCTGGCAGAGAAAGACTGGAATTAGGTGGCTCCCTCCAGGCCCCTGCTCTGAAGCGCTCAGGAGCCGGTTCCCAGTGACACCCTGTCAGAAGTTACCTTGGGCCCCCTTCAGAGTTAACCGCATCTTTTTCTTACCCTCACTCTGCACAGGTGCCACGCCTGGGGGTGGGGTGGAGATGTGCGGGGCTGGGCTACCCACGGGGAGACAGCCACTTCGTCCAGGAGGAGCAAGGCGGCCCCTTTCCACATGCTCACTGGCTGCCAAGCTTCCACACGAAGGAGAAGGGGACAGAGTCTCTGACTAGCTCCTTCCACAGAGTCATTCAGCACATGCTAGTTCACGATCAAGGCCACTGGCTAGGCTTTTGCTGCTACGCCTAGGTGCGCCCCCCTGGATGCATTTACCTCTTTGGATGGCTTCCTAAGCACGTCGCCTACTCCACCCCCACTCCGCAGCCCATGACTCAGGACGGTGACAATGCACATGAGTAGTGTCTCACAGGTGTGCTCCTTATCCTGTTCCATTTCTTCCACAGGCACCAGCTCTGTTAACAGGGTAATTGCAGCACAGTTAAAACGTGAGGGCAGAAGAGATGCCCTGATTCTGAAATAATGCTTTCTTCAATGCTATCCGATCGGTTGGCAGGCACAGGAGAGAAGAAAATTCACAAGCTAAAGGCATGTAGGGCAATCCTGTTCTCACTACAAATCCCTGCTAATTCCTCAAGCTGGTGAGTATACCCTCCTTCTATTAAACTTAAATTAGTCCTTCTATTCTTTTAGATTTTGAAATTCAAAATCTAAATTTAGATTTTCCCTGTCAGATAAGCTTCCGAAGCAGTCTGAGTTGTAGGACCTCACGTCTCCAATGACGCTCTGACCTCCTCGATGACTTCTCACCCAACATTAAGGGGTGAGGTCTTTTACAATGTCCAGGTCTGCTGGACCAGTGGCACTGTTCGGGAGGCTGCCCACTCTGACTGGTTTATGGAGGAAGAACCGCACCTCCTCCCCTTCCTCAGCTGCCGCGAGGATGGTCATGCCATCCTCGTATCTTGTCTTCTCAGTCTCACTCCTCTTTCAGCAGCCCCCACTCATCCTCTCTCGCCTGACACAAGACCCTTCAGGATTAATCTAACCCTTTGATAATGTCATTTCTTACTTCTCTTTTTCTACGTATGTCAAATCTCAATTTAGGAACATCTGAGTTGCAAGCTTTCACAGGTGTATGGTGTGGATTCACTTTGTTGGATTCAGGAATGAATCTAACTTATGAATGGCCCCCCAAAATGGAACTTGTTTGTAAGTCAGGGACATACTGTCCTTGTTTTGGCCCTAAACTTGCTGTATTTTATCATCAATCTTTTACATGTGCTGCTCAGTTTACATGTGCTACTTTCTCGTGACATACCTATCCCTCTTCTGCCCTAAATTCTTCTCTTTTAGCATCACCTAGATTATTGTCCTCGCTAGGTTCGGGGGGTCTATGGTTTGCATTCCATCCTTATTCCAGCATTCAGCACGCTTCCCAGTGGTCACCCCCTTCCCATCCTGGGATACCTCCCCTACTAGTTGGGAGGCTGTAGCTTAGAGAACAACACTGTCCCTGGTGAACATCAGGCACTCAGTGAATACTGGCTCGTTTGGAACAGTGTATTTGCTCTAACCTGCTTCCAATGCTACCTGCATGATCAGAGTGTGTGCAGGACTCTGACATCTGCAAGGAGCTTCAAACACCAAGGGCTTACCTTCTTTGGGTGCAGGAGATGAACAGTTCTCCCCACTCTCTACCTTGCACACATCAGAGTACAGAAACTCGCTTGCCAAACTCTCACCATTTTCTAGAAGTGAGAAGGAAATTCTGTGATGAACAATCTGGCAGCATATAGTTAAAATGTTTTAAGTCTCCAATTCACGGCTGATTAAACAATTCTTTACATAAATAACACTCTCCAACTCTGCATATAAATTCAAAGCAGAGATGCGATTTACACTTTCATTTGGTGATCTGGATGGGGAAAAAAGCCAAACATGTCAATTCCTGTAGGCTGACTAGAAACGTAGTACTTAAATAGCACCTCTCTAACTTTAAAGACAAATAGCTGAAACTCTTAAGATACTACTGCATGCACAGATGCCAGCAAGATTTACAGCGAGTCTGCAGAAGCACTTGGGTGTCCATGACCAGATCGGTTTAGGCCAGAACTCAAAAGAAACAACGGTAAATGCTGCTTAGTGTCACTGGAAGCTAGAGGGTGAAATATATTAGTCGGTAGGACACAGACAGGCCACCTCGCTCTGTGAGTCAGTCACTCCAGTTCATTTCTGAGACTCAGAGAGCTTGGCTACCTGGTCAAAAATCCATTGTATCCAGTCAGGAGTTGATGGGCATTTGGGTTGTTTCTAAGACTTAACTATCACAAACTGAGCTGCTATAAACATGGGTGCACATATGTCACTGTGATAGGAATCTTGTAATTCTTTTGTGTATATCCCCAGCAGGGGAATAGCAGGATCAGATGGGACCTCTAATTCTAGTTCTTTGAGGAATCTTCACACTAATCTCTGTAATGGTTGTACCAGTCTACATTCCCACCAAGAGTGGAGAAGGGTTCCTTTTTCTCCACAACCTTGCCAGCATTTGTTGCTGGCTAGTTTTGAAATAGCAACCATTCTTTGTGGAGGGAGATGAAATCTCAGTGTTATTTTCATCTGCATCTCTCGAATGGCCAGTGACATTGAGCATTTCTTCATAAACTACTTAGCTGCTTTTACAACTTCCTCTAAAAAGGAAGTTGTAAAATGTCTAAAAGGAAGTTGAAAATGTCTGTTCATTTCAGATGCTCACTTTTGAATTGGGTCTTTAAATTTGGAGGGGCTGATTTTTTAAGCTCTTTATATATTCTAGATAGTAGCCCTTTGTCTGAGGAATAGCTGGTAAAGACTTCTTTCCCAATATTGTCAGTTGCCTATTCACTCTGCCGGTGTTTTTTTTAAAAAAATAAAATGGAGTATTACTTTGCCATAAAGAATGATGAGATTGGGCCGGAGGATTAGCTCAGGGGTTCTGGCACCTGCCTCGCAAGTGCAAGCTCCTGAGTTCAATCCCTGGTAACCACATACAATGCTGGGCGTGGTGACTCACGCCCACCAGCCATCAATACCACATACCACAGTGCCGGGCGTGGTGGCTCACGCCTGTAATCCCAGCACTCAGGAGGCAGAGGCAGGAGGATTGCTGAGTTCCAGGCTTGCCTGGGCTACATAGTGAGCTCAGAGCCAGCCTGAACTACAAAGCGAGACCCTGTCTCAAAAAAAAAAAAAAAGAATGATGAGATTGAGTCATTTATACTCAAATGGCCAGACCTTAAAGTCATACTCATAAATAGGTCACAGATGTGTAAATATCATATCTTTTCTCTGGTATGAGAAACAAGTTGTAAATGAGTTCTAGAATGCATGATACCTATTGTCAAATAGTAAATATTCAAAGGAACATGGGGTTTAGGGGTAAGTAATGAGGGAAAAGAAAAAAATTGATGGTTAAAAAAAGGAAACAAAGCTTGTGCATATAGGCGTGGGGGTGGTAGGGTGGGTAGGGAAAATAAGAAGTCATGTCATATGCTGGTACAAGTTCTCAATGTTGAATGTAACTGTGATTTGTATTATGTACCAATAAATAAAGTAAGTAAAAAAAACACATTATGCTGGGCATAGAGGCTTATGCATGTAATCCCCACACTTAGGAGGCAGAGGCAGGAGGACTGCTGAGTTAAAGGCCTGCCTTGGCTACATAGTGAGCTTAGGGTCAGCCTGCCTACAAAGCGACACCCTGTCTCAAAAAAAACCCAGAAGACAAAAAACAACAACACTATTTAACCAAATGGTGCCAACGGTTTTAACTGAGAGAAAAGAGCACTTGGGTGTCACTCAAGTATGTAATCATTGTTTTTCATTTTCAAAGTCGGAAATGTCTTTTTGCTATCTATAAAAAGAACATGAGCTCACTGTGAAATGTGCATATAGTAAAAAAGGATAGGGATAGCCAATGCTAGCAGTTTGGGGCTGTATATTTTAGAAGATATATGTGCGCTTTTAAATAAATATAAATATCATACCACTGCTTACTACACTGCACATTTCACACTCCCCAGTATGTTTTTTTCATGTGCATTGTGAGCAGGCTTTGAAGTTATGAAAAAATTTTACTAGATAAAAATATGACATCAGTGAATAAATTAAATGCAAAATGTGGTCACTCATCCTTAGTATGCGACCTGCAATATTTCCTTTTGAGCAAAGTGAAAATGTTAAGTCCTACACTTATATTTTACACTCCGTGTGTCAGGGAGATAACTACACTGCTAAAGTCATTATCTTCTATCATTCAGTTATACTTAGGAGCTGTTCTCTTAACATTAAAAAGGATCAAAGATCCAAAACCCACCTGGAACAGCTGTTTCATTGGGCAACCTGTCTACTTCCAAGATAAAATCATCCTTGAAGAAGAGATAGCCCACTATTGAGAACAGGTAAACCAGGATCAGAGCCAGAACTGCTGTCAAGATGATGGACCGTCCATTGCGGGTGACACTTTTAATGACATTGAGCAAAGTCTCCTCTCTGTACACTAAGTCGAAAAGCTTCAAAAACAAAAGTATCAAAGGACAATTTTTCAGAATTCTGCATATTATCAGCAATCAGTATCCCATCATGATAACATGGTTTATAGATGGTCCAAACTCTTGGAAACTCAAAAACATTATACATGATCTTGACACTTAACACCCTGCCTGTCTTCACAAAGAAAATTGAGATGGTAAAAATGAGGAAAACTAAACATAGAAGAATGGTTAGGAAATACAAACAACTTCAAGTAGTAGACAGACATGGTTAGAAATCCTGGAAATAGAGTATGTAGGTTTTGGAGACCAAAGTGGTAAGTCTTGGTATACAGGATAGAATTTCTGAGTTTCTCTTAAGGGTTAGAACCCTGGTCCTTGCCCACCAGGAGCCAAGTCTGATGGAGAAAGCAGACAGTGACTGTAAGCCAGGGACAGCAGCAAGGACTCTGGTCAGGGCAAGTTCAGATCTCAGCTGAGCTACCGAATGGCCACTGTGATCCTGGGTTAGGTACTGACCCCTCTGAGCCTCAGTTTCTATATTTACATGCTGAAAGATACAGAGTTACTATGAAGTAGGCATCGGTCATATACATAGTGGTTAGCATATAAACACACATACAGGCTGGTCAGTTAGCTTTTCTGGTCAGTTAGCTTTTCTGTTTCTCTAACACCAATCTGTTCCTGAAACTGTTTCTCTGAATGAAAGTGGGTGAGGAAGGTAAAAGGAGGCAAGAAGCAACATTTAGTCAACAGAAGAGTATAAAAGGCTAAGCATTACTGGTAATGATAATTATCACTTTCTAATAAAGACACTGAGGCAAGTTTATAGACTACTTAGTAGGGACTTGTGTGGTACTGCCATGCCAGGAAGTTTAAACCCTTACTCTCCTCCTCTGCCCCGAGGGGGGGAAGACCCAGTCTACAGTGTGTTCTCAATCTAGGCCTCCCCTCCGCCAGGGGACTTCACTCTCTACAGAAGCAGCTTTATGTAAAATGCAGGATACCCTGGGAAAAGAGGGTACATGTAGGGATGGGAAGGTGATAGCTAGTTTTCCAAGAATAGTCACAGCTGTATGGCCGAGGGAGTGGTGATGAGCTACAGTCTAATTTTTAGATGTGGCCTGGCTATAGTCTAATTTTTTTTTTTTTTTGAGACAGGGTCTCGCTTTGTAGTTCAGGCTGGCTCTGAGCTCACTATGTAGCCCAGGCAAGCCTCGAACTTAGCAATCCTCCTGCCTCTGCCTCCCGAGTGCTGGGATTACAGGCGTGAGCCACCACGCCCGGTGGCTATAGTCTAATTTTTAATACTATCTCCATACTGACATCTAATTCTAACCTGAAGGTTTGGTCTCTACTGTGGCTTTTGCACACCCAGGTCAACCAAGGGAAAGAGGTCTGGCTTTTGACTCTGCTTTTAATTTGTTGCCAAGATGGTGACCAAGCCATCAAGCCTCTCTGGACCTCATGTTCCTCATCTGTAAAATAAGTGGACCAGTTGATCTCTGAGTCTCTTCCAATTTAAAATTTTTTATCTGAGGTCATTTTCTGGTCAGTTAGCTTTTCTGTTTCTCTAACACCAGTCTGTTCCTGAAACTGTTTCTCTGAATGAAAGTGGGTGAGGTAGGATCCTTAAAAGCAAGCAAGAAGCAGCATTTAGTCAACAGACGAGTATAAAAGGCTAAGCATTGCTGGTAATATTGGTTAAATATTTTCCAGCGACTCAATCCAAAGTGGCAAGTTGAGTACCTTCACATAATAAACAAAAGGTTCTTTCTTCTGTAGTTAAGAACTGTGGAGAGTATAGCCCCAAATTATAAAAATGACAAGTGACTTTCTCTAACTTTAAAACAATGAACATGTGTCATTGACATGGAGTCGTTCTTTTAAATAAAAAAATGACATGTCCAATGAAAAACACTTGCAAAGCATGGGTAAGCACAAAGGCAAAAAAAATCACTAATAATTTTATCATTTTCCAACATGCAATCAACAAGTTACATCCTTTTGACTTTTAAAAGATACAGTATATACACATAGCAATTTATAAAAGTGATTAATATATGTTTACACCATGATACTGGCATGTAGCCAGTGTCTTTCTCTCAATAGTCACAAACAGTTTCATGTCAAAAATGATCAAGTGGGCCGGGTGTGGTGGCTCATGCCTGTAATCCCAGCACTCGGGAGGCAGAGACAGGAGGATTGCTGAGTTCAAGGCTTGCCTGGGCTACATAGTGAGCTCACAGCTAGCCTGAACTACAAAGCGAGACCCTGTCTCAAAAAAAAAAAAAAAAAAGATCAAGTGGCCAGGTGTGGTGGCTCACACTTGTAATCCCAGCACTCTAGAAGGCAGAGGCAGGAGGACTGCTGGGAATTTGAGGCTTCCCCGGACTACATAGTGAGTTCAGAGCCACTCTGAACTACAAAGTGAGACCCTGTCTCAAACAAACAAAAAATTTCTAATATTTGACTATATGGAAAAAAACCACTTAAAATAATTAATCCTTTTTTTTTTAATGGTCAAGGTATTTTCAGTTACCCATCATTATAAATAATGCTGTGATGATTACCTCTGTACATGTCTCTAGAATGCTGGTCTAGATATCTCTTTCTGTTTAGTTTCCAGAAATGGAAACTTTAAGATGCACGGTGTGATAGAAACATACTGCCTATTGCTCCCCAGACAAGCTACATCAATTTATGCTTCACACTTACACAGAATCATGTCCATTTTGTCCTCATTATGACCCATCCTGGGAACAACCATGCTTTTTAATGTTTTCTAACATCACAGCTAAAACTTAGAATCACATGGTTGATTTATTTCGCATCTCTTTGTTTAGCAGTAAGGATGGACATTTTTCCACGTTTACTGACCATCTACATTTCTCCTTTTGTTAACTGCTGGCTTCTGAACTTTGTACATTTTCACCACTAGTGTTAATATTTTGCCTACCACACAACTTGAATGCAGGCTTGAGACTAGGTCCAACCAGTCTCCAGGAGAGCTGCTAGCACTTTAATTAGGCCACCAGATTACCCTCCCTTCCTCTGGCCTGCTGCCACTGAGGAAGCTCTTACAACCCGGCAGACATGGGTGTCTCTGCGGGAGGTCCCTTTCTTTTTACTGAAACCCAGTGCTTTCGGATGTAGGCTTTTCTTCTTTGTGGAATAATTTGAAGAGTTCAGTATTGCATCTGTGGCTCTAACCAGACATGTTCAGCACTGCTTTTAACACTAAAAGGAAAATATGACTTGAGGCCGTAGATAAGCCAAGCTACAGAGGACTTAGAGAACCTCTGAAAATATAAAAAGAAAGGATCCAGTACAATTTGGCTGACCAACTAACCCTACTACATTTTTCTAAAAGTGAAAGGAGCCCACATAACATCCTTGGAGGCTCAGCATATTTCCTTTTTCATTCAGAGAGAGGTGAGGGACACGAGAGCACAAATGCAAAGTGCAATGTGAAGTACAGATAAAAGGAGGTGAAACTCGGGGTCAGCAGAAGTAAGGGGTTCCTTTGTGCCACTGCTAACTCTGATTCGGGGCAAAGTGGACATGCCAGACCTGAGTTTGCTACTGGAATCTGAAGAGCCATATACCTCCCAGGAACTGTGAGAGGACATAGCAATGGAATACAGCGAACACTAATAAATGGCAGGAACTAGGGTTTTTCAGGACTGGGAGGCTGGGGGGGGTGGGGCTTGTGTGCCTCATTGTGATATCTACTCCATTGAGCAATAGTATTGGCTGGCACTGCAAATGACAAAAAGAGGATGGAAGTCAACAGAAAAAAATAAATGAAGTCAACCAGAGGGAGATAGCAGCAAAAGCTAGAATCTACGAGGAACAAATGCAAGTGTCAGAGGAAACTCTTCGAGAGAGATGAGTAACTGAGCTCTGGCGGCTCTCTGGAGAGGAATCTGTTGGATGAAAAGATGTGGGTCTCCCTGCCTCACAAGCCAGAACCCCATCCAGGGACACTGTTACTTGACACGAAACAGTTCAGAAATGGACACAGGATTCTAAAGATTTCAGACACAGAATGAACAAAGTAGGCCATATAATTACATGATAAATACATCCTAAGATCTCCTCATGAGCTAATACTGGTGAATCCTTTATGGTGTTTTGGATGAGAGAGAAAATAAAAGATGACAAAGACAGTAACAGGTAGTGTTTCTATGACTATGGTCTTCTAGGACTTTGACCTGAACAGCTTAATTACTATGACAGCTCTGAGAAAGAGATATAAGGTATGATTGAAAAATAGTGAATGTTAATTTTTAAAAAAATTAATGTAGTAAAAGCCACAGTGACATTAATTTCTTTCAAACACATTTAGCCTGTCATTCTTGCCACTTTCTAAAGCAGTTCTGGAAGTCCTCTCTGATATCTTTGGGTGGACTATTCAGGTTATCTCAATGTCCTGAATCAATTCAAAAAGTCATCTTTCATGGTGATTTTGACTTCTGGGAAGAGTCAGAAGTCACATGGTGCTAAGTCTGGTGAATATGCTGGATGAGGACACACCACAATTCCTGCTGGATGGCACTTGGTAGCAGCACTCATCATATTTTTGACCTCTTAAGGAAACAAAAGAAGACTTCCAGAACTGCTTTAGAAAGATAAGCATGTTTGAAATGAGGGGGAGTGTTTGGAGGGGTATTGATGACAATGTGTCTTTCAGTAGAATGACTTTTTTTTTTGTTGGTGGTACTAAAGATCGAACCCACAACCTTGCGCTTACAAAGCAGGTGGCAGCACCACTGAGCTAAAACCCTAGTCCCATGATGACATTTTAGAATTTAAATATTCACTATAATTTTTAGTGACACTTTGTATTATGCAGATGGGGAAACTGAGGTACAGGGCAGTAAAGAACCAGCCAAGAAACCATATGAATAGCATCTGCCTGAACACCCTTCTGAATTGCTCTACTTTTTTCAAGTCCACATCAAGGGTTTTTAAGTCAACATCAAGGGTTTGGTCATTTTTTAGTCTCACATTTTCATTCTAGTCTCTTCACAGTAGGTCAACAGTATGCTTCCTGTCATGTTTCTTATGTATAAGAAAGTGGTTTCTTATTTTCAGTTCTACAAGTCTAGGTTTCCTCCAAATACAGGACAATAAAGTTATTTGATATATAATTTAAAAATCTGCTCAAAAGAAAGAGAATCAACTCATTGTGTGGACTGTCCAGACCGTTAGTACTTGGCTGAGTCAGAGCAAAATAACTCCTACGAAAAGGTCTCCTGATAGGCAAATAGATCATACTGATTATCATGACTCTTGATGTTTTGAAACTAATTCCTAGTCTTAGGTCACTGCATATTTCCACTGAGAAATGGATCCTATGGACACTGTAGATGGTAAGTCGCAAAAACATGGCCCTTGTAAGTTCTGGCCATATCTGGGAAGTGAAGGTGCACACAGAGGAAACATTTCCTGAACCACACAGTAGGCATCTTTTATTACTGGGGAGCAATAGACGTGCTGTGCACAGCACATGGTGTGACAATGCACCTCTAGGTTCCTGAGCACCCTCCTATGTCCTGGCTCACTTTCCTTTTGGAGACTTTCCTCCAAGGGCTGGTGCAGTGGGGCCTTGACCTTGCTGCCCCAGGCACACCAACTGACATTAAAAGGAAGGGCCTGTGATGAGAGAGGACATAGGACAATCACTTGATTCCCCACACAGCCAGTATTTGAAGACCCAGTACTCACCAGCAAACTGTAGAAGAACTCATGGACAAAGAGCCCCATGGCACAGATCACCAGGTATAGCAAGTGATACAGGAACTCGACATCCAGAATCATGGCCCGGTAGCCTCTCGTGAATGTTCCACAGTTGCCCACAAAGCTCATCAGAAAGATAATTTTATTGCAGACCTGAGGAAAATGACAAGAAGAGTCAGCATAGACTATTCAAACTATGTGTGAGAACTCAGGGAGATTCTCACGCAAACTTATTTCAGCGCTATACCCAGACAAAGTTTCCTTTTGCACCAAGTGCCTACCAAACACCTCCAGAGTCATTCTGCAGCTCCAAATCATTTCATTACTTTGCTTTTCAGGCATACTACAAGTTATGTGCCAGTCAAACAACTTCTCATGCTACAGTAATCAAGTCATGCTTGTTTACGGCCAAAACAAAATTAACACATACTGAGATTATGATTTTCAAAATGACTTGTGAATCATTTCTAACATTCTAATATGAATTAGTCAAACACAGAAGTCACCTCTGTCCATGAACTGTGATCAGCATAATTAAAAGTGTTTTCTAAATTTGTTACACCCTAGGCATTACAGACTTGAAATTGAATTAGAAGCAGATAATTGTTCCTAACACAAGGAAATTGAGAATTTTCTGGAAAGAAAACTAAGGAATATTAGGATAAGTTCTGTTCCCATGGCCTTTCTTTTGGGAATAGGGAATAATTTGTAATTTTTCCATCTTTCCAACTTTGTGAAATTTCAATCCCTTTCTAAGAACTAGTTCTTAAAGTCGAAGTGGGGCTTCATCCTGGCCAATCACAGTACTATATTCTGCTGGGAATAATGATTATCCAGGGATAGCCATATGACCATTGGAACCAGTGAAATCCATTAAGTTCTTGCCTGGGACTATAGCAAAAGATAATTTTGGTCCTTTCCATTGACCTTGAACTCAAGAGGATGTGACCTGTTGGTGTCCTCTACCCCAGTGATGAGGACCCTTTTAGAGCTCTGAATGATAATAGCCAGCTGTGCCACTTGCACCACAGTTTTGCCACTGCTGCTCCAGCCATATGACTGGTCCTGAAAGCAGCCCCGGGCAGGGGACAGAGAGCCCAAATCTGGGGAGAGAGGAGCTGGGCCCTGACACCACGGTCGGAGCCCCTATATTCAGCTATACATGAAGCCAGGCTCTTCATTTCTTGGTCAGAGTAAACCAGTACATTTTTCTCTTCAGCTCAGGTCAGCATGGAGTAGTATTTCTGACACTTGTAACTGAAGGTGTCCTAATACAGCCCCATCTGGATAGAAAGTCCTTGCCTGCAAGTCCACCTCTAACATGTTGACAGAAAAACTTGAGTCAGCAGAGGGCTGGAGAGAAAGTACTCTGGATGTGCTTGGTAAAATTGTCTTTATTACCCAAGCTCCCTCAGCCATAGGCGCTGGGGAAATTCTGCCATTTAATCTAATATGCCCAGATCTCTGTCATCTTAACAGGAGATAAATCCACTTCACTCAGTTCCACTCTGTTCTTTAACTTCCACTGCTTCCCCAGAAATTATCTCCTATTTACCATCATAGCCTACTGTCCCCACTCACTCCTGACTCCTTTGATTACTCTTAGATCCAGTTTCCAGCCCAACCTCTGCAGAGACAGCCTTGTAGAGTCTCTGAGGGACTCTGCCAGGGCTCCTTCACCCTTTCCTACAGCTGTGTCCTTTGAGCCTCTGTCCCAGTTCCCTGCGGGGGGACAAAGTTCACATCCCATCCTTTTTACAGCTCTGTGTATTTACAGCTACCTTTCCTTCTCCTGTTGAGTGGTCCTCCTTTGTGCTTTAAAAAAATCTTCTCTAAAGAACTTATTACAGATGTTTTAGCCCCCCCCCGTTATTATAAATGGCAATTGCTTAATTTCATTCTTACCCACATGTGATTTATGTTAAAAAGTGGTAACTGTGGCCAGAGGTTAAAGGTCACAGGAAACAAGAACTAGTCAGCCCTCCAAAATGAGCTCTGAGCTGTTGAGGGTTTTTGCCTGTCATTCACCCTCCTGGCTATCCACCCACCCATCCATCCATCTTGTATTTCTTTCTTAACTAGCCTCTTTTTGCTGTAGGTGATACCTACACCTCCACCCTTGCCAGCACTATCTTTTGCCTTTGTGGTTCTGGATTTTCAAATGTCAGAGCTAACATCAATGGTCTATTTTGTCATCTCAAGTCCAACACGCAATGATTTTTATGTATATTCCCCCTGAAAACCTGATCTCATCATGACTTTTGTCAGTAACGTTATTCTCCCAGTGGTGCATGACTAGACCTCTGGAGTCGTATTTGTTTCCTTTATTACCCAGGAAAGACAGGAACATATTCTCTGCCTAAAGAAAATGACCCGTGTTGCTCTCATGGGTAAGGCTCCAACTCTGTGCCTGTCACTGGCACTTCCTTCACAGCAGTGATACGATACAAAACCACCCTATGACCTCCAAACGCTTCCCTGTCTCCAGTCTGTGCCCCTTGACTCCATATGACATGGAGGAAGGGCATTCTGTGAAGAATACCTTTGGATGTATCATTTCTTGGTTGAAAAGCACTGCAGGCATTTCTCAATAGCAGGAACAGAATTTCTTAACATTTACTCTATGCAGAACTAGTCCTAGGTGATACTTTAAAAAAATTATATGCAGGGCTGGAGGGTTAGCTCAGTGGTTCCGGTGCCTGCCTCACAAGCCCAAGGTCCTGAGTTTGATCCCGGTAACCACATACAATGCTGGGCGTGGAGACTCACGCCCACCAGCCATCAATACCACATACCACAGTGCTGGGCACGGTGGCTCACGCCCTGTCATCCCAGCACTCGGGAGGCACAGACAGGAGGACTGCTGAGTTCGAGGCTTGCCTGGGCTACATAGTGAGCTCAGAGCTAGCCTGAACTACAAAGTGAGACCCTGTCTCAAAAAAAAAAAAAAATGCAAATAAGTTTGTGGAAAAACAAGCATGGGCTGAAGTGCTACAGTTAAAAAACCAAACCAAAGCAAACTTTCAGCCCTGCTTGTCACAGCACTTCCCACACCTTCTGCACCCCCAAACTCCCCTTTTCACCTCACCTTCATTAACCTGGAGCATGCTTTGGAGATGCGGAGCTGAGGGTGATGAGGTCCAGCTGGGCGATCTGAAAATTCACGTCCCAAGTGACTCGCACAGGACTCATTCTGACCACCTCAGCACATAACAAGAAATGCGGTGCGAACCAGCTCTGCACTCTCTGTGGATCCCAACCCGGGCTTTCCCAGAACCACCCAAACCAAAACCTTGGTTCAGTGCCTGCTTCCTGGCCAGCCCTTGCCATTTTTTGGGGGGGACAAACTTCAGCTCTGCTACCACCATTTAATTTTAGCATGATCTCTCTGCTCTGCTCCTTTGCTGCCTCTGCTATCAGAATACCCATTTGGGGAGAGCATATATTACTCTAATTTTGCAGTATTACCTCCCTTTTCATAGAGGGATCTCTGCTCTCTTATAATTTCTGGAAGGCACTCTTAGATTCCCACAGTATCTTCACTGGGTCAAATTTTCTTTTTTCTTCCACCAGAAAATCTATCTAAAACACATGATCTTTTGCCAGCTGTCTTCCTTTCTTAAGAATCCTCCAATACTTCTAAGGTGGTTTCTATCCTTCAACTGTGGTGAAGTAGTATTTCCAAGTGGCACCACTGACTCCCAAATAACTGCTCCCGAGTGTCTGTTTACCTCTGCACTTGTTCCTGCCTGCATCTGAACCGTCCCTCTTAACCTCTCCTCTCTTTTCTATTAGGCCTTGGTCAAAAGGAGGTGCTATATTAATACATAATTTGACTTATTAGCTAAAATCTCCATTCCAAACAAACCTTTGTTCAGATTGGTGAAACTAACTTAAATCTCAACTGGTCTCACTCTTTCCTCTCATTCCTGACGGAGACACTTCCTAAAAGTGACATCCTCAAGGTCTGAACAGTGCACCACACCCTGAGAAAGTCAAGAGGGAGACACGCCCTGCAGCAATCTCACATCTGCTATTGTGACAGGTGATCCCAGCAACATTTTTTTTCTATACTGAATGCACAGGCTAGGCTGGGTATGGTGGCATCTGTCTGAAATCCTAGGAATGTAGCCCAGAGGCTGAGGGAAGAGACTCCATAAGGTCAAAGACAGCCTGAGCAATTCAGTGAGATCCTATTTCAAAATCAAACAAAAAGGGCTGAGGCAGTGAACTTGCTACCATGGCGTAGGCCGCAGACTCCTACTACTGGGAAAAAAAAAACCCAAAAAAAAAAAGCACAGATCAAAATGCCCGAACACCAGGCACAGGATGGAAGGAGTTCCTGTTTACTCACAAACTGAAAGGTGGCTCTGAAGATATCCATACTTACATTGAAAGCTCCCAGCAGAAACAGTGTGGGCTGTAATCCGACTGAAAATATCAATCGTAGGATTGTGGAAGCAATTAAGGCCCGGATGCCATGGGGCTTGGGGAGAGCAATGACAATAGCCAGAGAGATGAGCATGGCTGTCCACAGTAGGCCTGACCAGTGCGGCTCTAACGTTCCTGGAAAGACAATGCAGTGCAGTTGTAGCATGTTAGGAGACAGATGAAGGCAGGTTTACGATTCTTTCAGTCACTTTTCTAGCCTTCCTTGTTTCGATGCTCACTTCAAATTCTCTAGACATAATCAGTGATGCCAGTGTTTTCTGACTTCCAAGCCCTCGTGCACGTTTCTTCTACCTGGAAAATTCTCCCCTTCCCACACTAATGGGAGGTCTCCCCTATCTCCCCTATCCACTTACTCCCTGCTGAAACATGCCAGGTGGTGTTTTCCTTCTCCTTGTTCCCATGCTTTCTGTCCATCCCTACAGGAAACTATTTTCTAAAGGTCAATTGACCTGTATCTACCTGTCTGTCTGTCTGTCTGTATCTGTCTCTGGGAGGCACACTTGGTTCTCATCACATGCTTGTTCAATAATCAAAACTCACACATGTGTCAGAACTCCCTCCCAGGGAAGAAGACTCAATTATCTTTCTGTTCACAGTATGCTCGGGAAAGCCGCAAGTCCCTTGCCTGAGTCACACTTGTTTAAACTGAGGAGAAAGGCAACTTCCGTATCATGAGCATCATCCTACAATTAGATTATGTCTGCAGTCAAAGTACTTCTACCAGTTTTTGCCATCTCTTGCTACTGCAAGTTCTATTTAGAGTGTCCCACGAGATGGCTTGGTTATATAACACGAGCCAACGTGGCTAAAAATACAGTTCTGTAAAACATTCATTAAAAAAAAATAAAACACCCCTACTGCCAATGCTGTCACATCTTGAGTCTCCTTCACATGTAAAGAAGCAGCCCTACATAACTAAGGCCACTTATATAAAGGAGTTTCGCTTCTTCACTATGGCTAGGAGTGCGGCAGTGTCCAGGGAGAGAGGACTTGGTAGTTACAGCCCTCGCATGAGAAGAGCCTGTGCTACCAAGGCACATTTTCTCTCTCTAACACGTTCCCCCAGACCTAGACACTTACCCCTACCCCATCTGAAAGATATCAAAAGGAAAAGCTGGTAAGAAATGGGCAAACACAGTTGGGGATGGTGACATACACCTATGACCCTAGCCCTCTGGGAGCCGAGGCAAGAGGATTACAAATTTGAGCCCAGTACAAACCAATTAGTGACTTAGCAAGACCTTGTCTCAAGAAATAACGAGTGTGGGATGTAGCTCAGTGTGAAGGTCTTGGTTTCAACTCCTACTACCGTGAAAAAAAAAAAAAAAAAGAAAGAAAGAAAAAGAAAACAAAAAAGGAAAACGGCCTAAGGACACATAAATTTTTCAAATATTCAGAAGTGATTACCAGGGCCTATGTGTTGCTTTGTACACGTGAACAACTGTTAGCCATCATATTAGCCCCTTTATGATGATTATCATTTATTCAGTCCACTCAACCATCCCATGAGCGTGGACTGATATCTCCACTTTACTCTGAAAGACACCGAGTCTTGCTAACAAACTTCCTCAAAGAGATGGAGCAAAGAGCTGGAGGTTACATCCTGTTCAAGTTAGTATTTAGTCACACAAATTCTACACAATTTAACTGTAGAATTAGTGGATGTAGGCAATTTATATAGTCATGCAACTGCTACCACAACCACGATGTAGAAATTATCACCCTCAAAAGTTTGCTTGGTCTTCTCTGCAACTGATGCCTTGCCCTGCACCTCTGTTCACGTGACCACTGTCTGCTTTCTGTCACTGCTGTCTTTCACTTTCTAAGTATCTGGATTATTGTATGTATCAGCATTTCATTCTTTTTACTGCTGAGTAACATTTTGTAGTCTGGATACACTGAAACTTATCCATCAACACTCATTTCAGTTCTTGCCAGTTTGGAGCTATGATGAATAATGCTACCAGGAATATTCAAGTACAAATCTTGGAGTAGACATGTTTTCATTTCTCTTGGACAAACATGAGGAAAGGGATTGTTCGGTCCTAAGTATATGTGTGATTATACCCTTTTGCCTTCCCATTGAGTATGATGGTTTCATTTTCCCACACCATCTCTCTCTCTCACACACACACACACACACACACACACACGTATGTGTGTATGTATGAGACATGATCTTGCTACTCAGCCCAGGCTGGCCTCCAATTTGTAGCAATCCTCCTACCTGAGCCTCCCAAGTGCTGGGATTAGTTGTCTGCCACCATGCCTGGCTGTCAGTCTTTTAAAATCAGCCATTTTAGTAGGTTTACAGTATCTATCATTGTTGTTTTAATTTGGACATCATAGTTTGGATGAAAATGTTTCTCTGAAGTCTCACATTGAGAGTTGGGCCCCTGGCGGCGTGACTTGGAAGGGTGTATTCTCATCCTTGGCTCCTCCCTTCCCTCTTGCTTGGCCATCAGTGCAACTAACCATGGACTGCATTTTCTAAAATCATGATTTAAAATAGACCTCTCTTCATTTAAGTTGGATGTGTTGGGTATTTTGCCCCAGTGACAGAGAAGTGACTAATAAATTCCATTACCTTGACAACTAGTGATGAGCATCTTTTTATTGTCTTAATATTCATTTATATTTATATTTTTAACCTCCTTTTTATTCTTTAGTATTGAGAACTGAACCCAGGGCCTCATGCAAGCTAGGCAAGCACTAGAGCACGAAGACATCCCTATTTCTCAGTATATTTTGAACTGTCTAATAGAATACTTTGCCCATTCTTTTAATGAGTCAGTTACTTTATTACTGATGCTAAGGGTTCTTCACATATTCTGGATATAAGACTTTTGTCACATATACACATTCTGCATATTTGCTCCTGGACTGGCTGTCTTCAGGACTTAATCACTATTTTAAATTGACACTTAATATCTCAGGTTAATAAACATGACCAGCACAATGTATATATCCAAAACCTGAAAAGGTCAGTATAGAATCTACTGTCTTCCACTAAAAAGCATTGTGTGTGTTTTTTGTTTTTGTTTTTGTTTTGAGACAAGGTCTTGCTCTGTAGTT
>PVIC010011480.1:0-41328 GCA_004025085.1 Thryonomys swinderianus | reverse complement strand
GAGATATCTTCAAGGGTATAAACAGGAAAGAAGAGATACCAACTGAGGCAAAGAAAGAAGAAAGTGCTATTTCTAAAAGAACAGAACCTCATAAAAGCTACACTCATGAAACAAAGCCCCCTATGCACTTCAACACCCAACACGAAGACATAATTAGATAAGAAAATGGGCCCAACCAGCACACCTGCTACCACAGCCCTAAGCCTTTGGTAGGTTACAGCTGAAAGAGCTGTGGGAGACAGCTTTGGTGTTCAACTGCCAACAGAATATTATGAAGCATCCAAAACACAGTCTGAGGAGATAAAGCTATGAACGCCAGCCTCAGATATGCCACAGATTTGGGGTCCTCAGACAGGGAATTTAGAATAGCTATGATTGCAACATTAGAGGTACCAGTGGAAAAGGTAGCATGTAACAGGCAATCAGTGTCAGCAGAAATGGAGAAACTATACAGAAGTTTCAAAGGAGACACTAGAAATCAGAAAGACAATTTAAAAATAATGTGCATTACTGGCTCATCAGTACCCTCAAATACAGCACAGTTTGGTATATTAGAACATTGTAGGGTAGTTGGGATGATCCAAATCCATTTGTAGGAGGGTATAATTTCTAAAATTATGAACAGTATTTTTTCTTTCATTACAGAATATTTCTGTACAGAAGAAGAGACAAGACTGCCCATCTCTTAGTTTTGGAAATGGTCCCTGGGTAAGGTTGTTATCTTTATGCAAAGATAAAATAAGATTCTTATTCTGAGGTCCAAATGTGGGCGGAACTAGGTAGTTAAGGTATTTGCACGATAAGTTTAAATGATGTCTCAATTTTGGGAAGAGTTACATCTCAGAAGCTCTTCTCTTTTTTTTAATAAAAATTCTGAGATTTTGTTCTAACATTCTTCAAATTGTGGTTGCCTACAAAGGAGAAATCTGCTACAGAGTGTGCCCGAGAAAAGGAAGGTAGCCTGTCCCTTGCAATGTGGCAATTGGCTAGGGCTAAGAAACCAAAATAAAAACTTCTAATGAAGAACACAGTCTATGTATTTGGGAAGGCACAGCATCTGTATGTAGTCTTCATGTTATATTACACTGTTAGCAGTGTTAGTATCTTTAGCACTGTAATTCCATTTGTTATCTGCAAACTTTCAATAAATTTTTTCTGAGTAATATGGCTTGCTATAGCTATTTTGCTCTGAGGAATTAAGAATCATGTCAGTGTGCATGTTTAAGGCAAAGGGTGACGGAGGAGAACAGCACTAGCATGAAGAAGGCTGATTTCAGGACAAGTAAGATGATGTCCAGTAATAAAGAGTCGTGGTCAAGAATCAGTGGTGAGGGACCAAAGACAACAAAGACAGGTATGGACCCAAGGGACCGGGAAGACCTAGACCTTTTGCCATCAAACAGATGGGAAACTACAATACTAAATGAACATCAAAGGATAATGTGACTCTTAAGATTGGAGATGTTGAAGAAATAATTTGTCTTACCAGAATGTTCTGTGTGCAGAGACTGGAATGAGGGAGATAGTCAATGAAAGCCTGAGAATGACCCATCACATTTGTTTTCCCTACTCTTTTGTTCTTCTCCCTGACTAATTCCTACTCATCCATTAAAACCTGGTTTAAATAACACGTCCTCAACTCAGATTGCCTGACATCCCCAAGCTGGTGACTCACATCCTCCCCTGTAGCCCACAACAGGCTACATGTGCCACCATCTGCTTGCATTGTTTTGTGGGCACATTGTGTATCTGTTCATTCCCTGGAGCATGAGTCTCTCCAGGCTAGTTCTTGGGCACTGTCTTTTTGCATTTTCAGAGGCCACCTCAGAGCAATAGTTCGACAATGTGAGCAGGCAGGCAGAATGGGAGAAAAGAGTATATTCTTCTGGAATTGCTAGCATTATCAATATACATCATTTGTGTCCTAGTCATTAAATAATTAAACAATGATTATATAAGTAACTAATTAAAATTAGTTGCCCTGATGTTTTATTTCTGTTCACCAACGGTCCAGAGAAGGAATCAGTTTGATTCCCAACAACTATCTCTCCAAGGGCTCAATGGCCATAATAAATTTTTGCCAAATTTTGGAGGTCCAACTGCATTGCTGTCCTACAGGCAAGCAGGAGCACTGACTGATACCGGAGAGGTATAACATGACCTGGCATGAGCCTGCTGGCTCCACATCTCCCCTGTGTTCTTCTCACCCTGAAATTTCAACATGACTTCCTCATCTCTCTGTGCCCATTTCCTCAACTGACTGATAAAGATGTTCTAGGAACTGTCTTCAAGATGTTTTTGGGGTGAGGTTACAACAAAAACCCCATCTAAAAATCTAGCCAAGGGCCAGACATTTAGCTCAGAGGTTCCAGCCCTGCCTAGCAAGCGCAAAGTCCTGGTTCGATCCCGGTAACCACAAACAACAATACCGGGTGTGGTAACTCACGGCCCCAGCAATCAGTACCACACACCAGAATGCCAGGCTGTGGTGTAATCTCACCACTCAGGAGGCAGAGGCAGGAGGATTGCTGAGTTCAAAGCTTGCCTGGGCTACATAGTGAGTTCAGGGCTAGCCTGAACTACAAAGCGAGACCCTGTCTCAAAAAAAAACTGTAGCCCAATTTCTGGAAATCATCAAATGTTCAATAAATATTAGTGGATACAATATATATGCATGCATATAACTATCTAGATAGAGATGTGTGTGTTCATCTATATACACACAGAGACATATATTATACATCTATATCTATATCTATATCTATATATAATGTATTAGCAAGTCACCTATAGGATACGTACTACACTTGCAGAATGAGAGACACAGCAGTGTAGAAGGCAGATAAGGTCACTTCCCTGCAGAATTTACACTCTCTTTACAGCATTCTTATTCTCATGTTAAACGACAGACAGGAAGTATCAGTGCTAAGAATAGCATGGACTGGTGTTATTTAGCATTCCTCCAAATAAAAATTTAATTAAAATGACATTTTAAATTAACATTTTTAAGACATGGAAAATAAGAGAACACAAAGAAATATCACATTGAAATTTTTGTGGTAGTTAGTTTCGGGTATTAAGTACTTAGATCACTTGATTGGTGATTCCTTTGTCTTTGACTCTGTATCACTCTGTACTTAATAGAAGTTCTTAACCATACAGCAGTGATAAAAGTCGGCAGTGGACAGGGGCCATGTTGTTCCATGACACAGTGGAAAGACTGAGGCTGACTTCAGGAGGAAAAAAACATAATTACCCACAGAGTTCAGGCCTAAAGATCCAGGATGCTCTGCACTCACTGCAGCAAGGACAGCCCAAAAGAGGGAATTGGAAGGACGTACCTTGCTGTCTTCTGCTGCTACATAGACCTGGCTCTGCTATCTCAGCCCAAGCTCAAGGCCAAACTTGGGAGAATAGTGATAAGCTTCTCATTACTGAACGTGTACACATTTAATTATATAATATTTAGTCCTTACAGTTACCCTAAAGAGTTCTCACTATGATTATCCCCATTTCACAAAAAAAGGAGACTGAGGTAATGTCTTAGTTGCTTTTCTCATTGTTGGGACACAAGATGTGACACCCTCAAGTTAAAGGAGGAAAGGTTTATTTTAGCTCATAGTTCATCCATGGTTGCTGGCTCCAAGGCAGGGCAGCATGACAGAGGGGCACAGCAGAAGAGAAACAGTCCATGGTATGGCAGACAGGAGATAGCAAGCCTACCTTCCCTCTGTTCTTTTTCAGTCCATCCAGGCTACAAGTCTATTGGCTGATGCCATCCACCCCAATGTGGGGCTTCCCTCTTCAACAGATCCATTCAGCCACACCCAGAACTATACTAATCCAATTAGGGGATTAATCTAGCATTGTAGACCCTTCGTCCTAGTATAATGCATCCATGATCCAGCTACCACCCCACCTATGAACACAGAGGCTTTGGGGGGACATCTAGACATGAGATGCGGTAGACAGCAAGGGTGAAATTCTGTAGACTAGTTTCAGGATGTAGATGACTGACCACTAGAGGCACTGCCTCTCTTCACTTCTCCTAGTGCAGTCACTGTCCCAGGGAAATAATCTCAGTCAGTCTCCTTACTTGGATCCTGACCAAGTACAGAAATCTTCACATTCTAATACACCCACCCCCTGACAGAATAAATGACATTGAACATGACTTAGGGACCCATTTTCCATTTTAGTTGTTATAAATTTTTAATAAAAAGTTTCTTTAACTACAAAATAATGTTTCTCACTAATAATAATAATGGGTCTCACTTTGTAGTTCAGGCTGGCCCTGAGCTCACTATGTAGCCCAGACAAGCCTGGAACTCAGCAGTCCTCCTGCCTCTGCCTTCTGAGTGCTGGGATTACAGGCATGAGCCATTACGCCTGGCATTGTGGGGTGTGGTACTGATTGCTGGTGGGCATGAGTCACCATGCCCAATATCATATCATTGTATGTGGTTACTGGGATCGAACCAGGGACCTTGTGCTGGCAAGACAGGCGGCAGAACCACTGAGCTGAATCTCTGGCCCCAAAAATGTTTTTATAGTTCCACAACTTAGATATTATTAACACGCACATATATAGTCTACATATACCAATGGATAAAAAGCATTCATCAGATTGATAGATGCATGTAAACAGCCAAGAAATGTGAGTTTGGCCTATTCAGTATTTTGAGATAAGTTGCAGGAGCAGCTATCATGCTAAATAAATATTGTAGAAAGCTAAATCTGCAATTAACAATTACCTTCAAGTTGGACTACCTCTCCAAGTATTTAACCACTTGCGTCAAAGGAGAGGTACACTGATTTCTATAGGAAAATCCTTAGAAACCCAATGGGGCAGCATTTAGGGAAAGAAGTACTATTTAAAGATGTCCTAAATCTACGCACATGAATGATTCCACTATCAGCTTTGGTGGCATCTGAATGTGCTGTCCACTCTCACTTTAAGCTGATTGAGCCACTTAGTCCCAAGTTCACATGGTTTATCCACAGATGTGTAATGATGTGTCAATAAGGTTCAGAGGAACAGACCACAAGGGTACACACATGTGAACGTGAGCTTTTGCAAGTATTTAACCAAACATGACTGAGCAATTATCATCACATCTAATGCTGGGCAGTAATAAGGAATGGATACCAGTTCAGGACAGTCACCTCGGATTGCCTGGTAATGTAATAGCCCATGGTCAATTTCAGTTTCTCTTAAAACCAGTAAGAAGCCAAACACTTTTCTCAAACCAAAAATAGACATCTACAGAGGTTGGCATGGCTTTGCTACCAAATGCAAAGAGGATGAATCCTAGAGCACCACATGAGGTTCTCTCCAGCATCTCTGCCTACCACTGACACTTTAACAGCTCTTGCATCTGTTGGGTCACAGACACCAAGGGACAGAGAAGGTAACAGATAAAACAGGTAAACCTGGTCTGTTGGAGGCAGATCAGACACCCAATCACCTGACCAACGGTATGGCAGATGGATTAAAAAAGACAAGACAAGATCTGAATGTATAAATGGGGTACCCAGGAAGGCCAAAACTCTTATCGGACTAACCCTCTGTCTCCTGGAGCTGATACTGTTTATTGATCATGCAGCTTCCAGAAGGGGGAAGGGTGTTGCAGGGAACAGGAGAGAGGAGATCACTGACCTGAGCAGGGTCCAGCAACAGGGCAACACAACATTCTAGCAGAAACAAGTCATCAATTAATAGAAAATTTATATCTTCCCATGGGTTGATCTTTGCCTCTCTGGGAGTTTTCTGTATGAGTTATGCTACTCTTAGCTGCACTATTGTCTTGCCATCGAAGATGTCACAACATCACTGATCATTGAGACCTCTGCTGTGACCAGTGGTGTGGGGACTTGTTTCTCTCCTGCACACCAACCACTGGCTCTTCAAGCAAGCCACCATGGGCTAATAGGCAGACTCAGACATTTAATATGAAAAGGCAATTTATTAAGTTTTAGCTTGCTCAGGGTGGCTCATATCACTGACCCAATACCATCTCTATTCTTATTCACACTTGAAACAGGCTGGTTCTCTGGCAATATGGTGAGTGAGTTAGAGGAGCATGCCCCAAGTCCAAAACATTCCAGTAACTCTCAAGCCAGAGGTAGCAATTCGTATTTCTCCATGAAAAGAATAATTCAATATGCTCCAGACTACTGAAGACCTGGAAATTTTACCAACATGGTACAGCCTTGAATTTACATGGCATTTATTTCCCCATAAGTGACATATACATACTCAGTAATCTATTTAAAATAGTTTTTACTTCCTGCTTACCAGGTCCAAACAGCACAATACCATCAGTGTAATGTGCCAGTTTCATGTCCTCTGAAATAAAAATGCTAGTCAAGGTCCTGTGGACTGCTTTGTGATAAAGGCTGGTGAAGTGATTGACTTTCAGTTAGAACTGTGAAAGGTATACTGCTAGTGCGAAAAAAAAAAAAACCTGCTTCCTCTGATTTTCACTAATACATATGGAAAAACAAAAAGCATTAAGAAAATTGATAGCTGCATGTGAATTACCAGGAAATGTGTTTATTTGTTCTAGAAATAAAACTACCTCTGGAACACCAGCTGCAATTGCAGTTATTATTATTAGATTATGTTTATAGCTTTTTGTAGTTTGGGCTGCTTTATCAAAGTATCATAGACTAAGTGGCTTATAAACAACAGAAATTTATTTCTCATAGTTCTGGGAACTCAAAGTCTCCTCTTCCTATTAGCAGATGGCCAACTTCTTGCTATATACTGGCAGAGTGGAAAGAAATTAGAGAGCTCATTGGGCTACCTTTTTATAAAAGCACTAATTGCATTCACAAGGGTCCTGCCTTTCTGACTTATCTCTAGAAGTGTTACTACCGAACACTAGCTCACCTTAGGAGTTGGGCGTGGGAGTGCGGCACACAAACATTCAATCCATAAAACCCATGATCATTCTTCAAGGTCTGTCTTTTTCGTGAACCAAATATATGAGTTTGAGGATCATGTAGAAATCAACTCCTTGCATTTTTCAAGTCCTTCATGGTGGCACTAACTTCCAAAATCATTCAAGAAAGTTTGTTACTGGGCGGGAGATTTAGCTCAGTGGTTCCGGCGCCTGCCTCTCAAGCGCAAGGTCCTGAGTTCGAGCCCCGGTAACCACATACAATGCTGGGCGTGGTGACTCCGCCCACCAGCCATCAATACCACACACCACAGTGCAGGGCGTGGTGGCTCACGCCTGTAATCCCAGCACTCCGGAGGCAGAGGCAGGAGGATTACTTAGTTCGAGGCTTGCCTGAGCTACATAGTGAGCTCAGGGCCAGTCTGAACTACAAAGTGAGACGCTGTCTCAAAAAGAAAAGAAAAGAAAGAAAGTTCGTTACTGACTTTGGTGAGTAAAAGCAGTTCTAGTAACATCCACTTGGCCCCTTCTACTATAGTAACCCCCACACTGAGGTCAAGGGTAGGAATTTGCCACCCAAAGATATTTTCCAATTATTCAAGAACTGAAAAAATAATCATAGTGGGCTCAGAGCCTCAAACTGCCCACTGTGACATACACCTGGTCAGAGTTCCTTTGATCCTCTGACCGCTCACTGGTGGACCACAAACACCTTGGCAGCATGGCAGTGTGTTTCCCCAGGACACCCAACTTCTCCTTTATTCAAAGGAGTTTCGAGTCTACAAATTGCCTGAAATAAGAGAACCAATTGAGGGCTCATGCGGTTAAAAGTAACTTCTGTGCTATACTGCAGACAAAGGATCCAAAAGATTTGATAGATTGGAATGTCACAGTGGGGTTTTAGTGCAGCCCTGCTCCCCATTATCACCAACTATTCAGGAGACTTCACAGGACACGTCGTTTACCGAGGCCTGATTCATGGCCGGGTGAAGTGTAGCAGCTAGTCCATGTGGTGTGGCTGTTGCTTCCCACAGTTGTGAACTCAGCTGACAAAGTACAGAGCAAGAGAGCAAAGCTGGAAGGCAGAGACCACAGAGGCAAACATTCTCCTGCTTCATGCTGTGTGCCTGGGGCCAGGAATTTCATGCACTGGGAAGGGCAAGGCAAAGAGTCTTATGAGATTTGATTAGTAAGAAGACCTAATAAAAATAAGACTTATTGATCAGAAGCATCTCTACTGTGTTCAGGGTTTAAGTACAGCAGATATCAGGCTTAAAGAAGAAAACAGGAAATCTTTTCAGTCTTCATAATTAGGGACACATATAATCTTTGCTCATTCACAAAGAGCTTCTGCTGTTCTAGAGAATGTGTCAGTGTTGGCAGATCCACACCTGGCGTTCAGCAGTTAACACTTAGCACAACTGAGACCGGTAGCAGGCGGTGGGGGTGCGACGGGGGACATCTGCTCACCTCACAGCGGCCTCACAGAAAGGTAGGAGACAGAGAGGGAAGGAGGGGATGACGGAGGGAAGAAGGAGCAGGGAGAGAGAGTTTGTGCCAGAGAGAGAAGAGGGTTATGGAGAAGGCTCTTTCCTTGACCTTGTGTCTTCATGACTTTTTCTAAGTCCCGCCTCCTAAATTTTCATCACTGGCCTGTAATATATATGCAAAATGTACCAATAAACTGAATAAATGAAAAAATTATGAATCCATCAATGGATTAATCCACTGCTAAAGTTAGCCCTCATGATTACTTTCTGAAACCCCATTAACTGGCAACCACCTCCTTAGCACACGGCTTTGGGGAAACATTTTGAAACCCAAACTATCTAGTATGTTTCACCTATTCTGTTTCCTCCCTGTGATATTTTTGGACTTTTTCCACGATGCTACCTAAATCCTCTTCCCTCATTCCTTCACCTTCTTCCTCAATAATTCTTCTCACATACTTGTGGTTTCTTGGTTTAATATTACTTTCTGATATCTGTTCTGAACTTTGGAATCTGTTTCTGAATATGTACTTGTCTTATTATCTATATCAAGGGGAAATGTTACTGGGGTTCACATTTTTCCCATAAAAGGAATTCATCATCTGAAGTTCAGTTTGTTCATTATTTTCCCTAACCATCTTTCAATTCAAAATAAAATGCAATTCACCAAAAGAAAATGTAGGTTCAGAGTAACTCGGAGAATTTGGATTCCAACAGACTTCAGTTTCTTATGTGATATTATTTCAAGGCAGGAACTGGCTTTTAATTATTTAGATATAAATATTCTCTACAGGATGATTTTTTTCCTTTTAGGATTAACCTCACTGTCACTCATTGAATGGTCTCCAATTTAGCATTTTTCTTGTGGAGTCTGTGAAATATCAGGAGGCCTTTCACAATGTTCTAGCCAGGGAGCTGCATGAAATCCACTTACGTCGTATGTAATCATTTAAAAACATACCAAGAACTCTATGTGATAAACACTTCTTTACATGAGTCACTGAGTTTTAAACTTCAAGTTGATGATAATGCTAGTGGCAGTTTTCCCCAAATTAAAAATATCCTCAACCATCTTTCTCACCAATCATGCAATTATAATCAATATCAAGGCAGAATTCTTAATCCAGACAAAAACCACAGCTTTCAGAAGAAGAAAGTACTCATATGTGTTAGTAGTTGTTTGGAGTTAAAGGCTAGAGGTTTGTTCAATTTTTAAAAATTCTATATTCTTTTACTCTTTGGCCTGGACTCTTGAAACAAGACCAAAGCACTCTACTCACAAGCCAGTGTTTGACTGATTTTGAAATAATATGTGGAGTCACTTGTCTGCACAGCTACTACATATTTTAAAGCAGTCAAACAGTGTTTTAATGTCTAAAACTGGAGTCTTAATCTCAATGTTCTCTGCAGAGTATGTTCTTAAGCAGCCAAATACCTACCTCTGTATACAGATAAGAATTTAAGTACCTTCTTAGCACATCTCCTGACTTATATAATCTCTTTAGGATATCACTGATCTTCCCACTGAGAGCATATGCAATGTATTATGACTTTCTTAAGACCTACATATCTGTAAACATGTAAGAAGTTCCTCAGTATTCTATAACTGGATTTAAAACATCATTATAATGTCATGTAATGAGTGTATAAATAAAACATTGTTACTAGAAAACAGATGCATACCCACACAGACACACCCATACACACATAAACACACACACACACACACACACACACACAAGGGCATTTATGCACAGCTTTATCAACTTCAAGGCCAATGTCCCCCTAACAGTTGCCCGTATATGTGAAGCATATGGTTGTCCTTGAAGATGAAGATATACAAAGGTATAAAATGCTTCTTAGGATGCCATTCATAGCATGAAACATACCCATTTCTATTATCTATTTCCTTCACTACCTTCCCCCAACCTCCTTTTAAAAAATCCCCTTTATTGAGTTTATTGGTACTTTTTAGGTATACGTTATGATCACATTCATCATTGAAAATTTATATTTGTGCATGTCGTATCTTGATTATTTCTTCCCATTCCCCTCTCCTCACCCATATATAAATAACCTTTGTTTCCATGTTTTCCTTTTGACATCAAACTTTTCCTTTCCCTTCTTTGCTTTCCTCTGATCTTCATTTCACCTTTCCCCTTGAACATAAAAATAAAATTGTTCCCACTGACTCTGTCTTATAACACAGGACCTAACAATTCCTTCAACCCTAGCCACATATTATAATAATCTGAAGAACTTTTTATTGCTAATTCTCTTTGCAACAGTCTACTCAGATTTTGTCTTTTGAGTACACTCATAACTGTCTTCAAGTTCTACCTGCCAATATCACCCTCTCTTTCATTTCTGTGGATGTTGCTGCTGACTTCTTGTTTATCTTATTATTTGTCACATTTTCATATGTCTAGTAATTTTCTATTAAGAACGGACACTATACCTTTTTGAGTAATGAATTTGTAGCTTTCCTTTTAGTGTTTGACTTTGAACTGAAAGATAAAGTTCCTTATGGTTAAGATTGACTTTTTACAGAAAGAAAATAAAAGAGCATGTATAAGGGGGGAGGAGGGGGAGTGGGTAGGGATATGGGTAAAAATGAGAATTGACTTGTGGCATATACTGGTACAAATTTCCCAATGTTATATGTGATTTTGAGATGTATATAAATTGTACCAATAAAGAATTCAATTTAAAAAAATGGAAAAAAAAAGATTGACTTTTTAAGGGCTTGCTTTTAAGACTTGATATGGTGCATGCAGACTACAGGGGCTATTATTTCTTGCCTTTAAAAAAGTACATTGTATTAGTGTATATTAATTTTATGAAATATTGGGGTTATTGTAGTTTTTTAATGCATGCATATCTTTTTGATGTAGACTCCCTCTTACTATCCTTCTTCACACACACCTTCTAATTTTCTTCCTCATGTCTAACAGTAGTGTTCCTTCTGTTTTCATTTCATCTTTGGGTTTTGTTTTTTATTCTATTTAGATTCTACATATTAGAGATAACATGCAACAGTTGTCTTTTTGAGTCTGGAATATTTTGCCTAACACTATGATCTCCAATTCCAATATATATTACATATATGTGTACATATTTATGTGTGTGTATCACATTTTCTTTGATAGGCAATTAGGCTGGTTCTATATCTTGGCTTTTGTGAATTGTGCCACAATAAATATGAGTATGCAGGTATCACTAGAACATGCTTACTTTAATTTCTATGGGTATATAACAAGAAGTAGTCTAGCTAGATTACATAGTAATTCTGTTTTAATTCTTTGAGGAGCCTCCATACTGACTTCATAATGGCTGTACATTCTAACCAACAGGTAGAGGGGCTCCATTTTCATGTATCCTTATCTCCATTTACTATTGTTTTGTTTTCTTGGTGATAGTCATTCCAATTAAAATAAAATAGACTTTCAATTTAATTCTGATTTACATTTTCCTTAACATATTTGCTAAGTATGCTGAACATTTTTTCATAAAATTATTTTTAATCTATATTTCCTCTTTGGAGAAATATCTGTTCAGTTAATTTGCCTATTGATTAGATTATTTGGTCTTTTTGTGTTGAGTTTTATGAGTTCTTCGCATTTTTTGGATAGGATTTTTTTTTTTTGAGACAGGGTCTTGCTTGTAGTTCAGGCTGGCCCTGAGTTCACTATGTAGCCCAGGCAAGCCTCTAACTCAGCAGTCCTCCTGCCTCTGCCTCCCAAGTGCTGGGATTACAGGCATGAGCTACCACTCCTGCCAGGATAGGAACTCTTTTTGGATATGAATTTTTTCTTACAGTAGCTACCAAAGATTTTCTCTCATTCTGTAAGTTATATCTTTATATTGTAGTTTCCTTTGTTGTACAGAATCATTTAAATGTGAGACAACCTAATTTCTTTAATATTGCTATTTTTCTCATTTCATTTGAGTCTTATCTGGGAAATCTTTGTGCCTATAACTTGTAGTATTTCTCTTAAGTTTTCTTTTAGTTGTTTCAAACTTTCAGAATTTATGCCTGTCTTTGATCCATTTTGAGTTTATTTTTGTACATGTGAGAGTTAAGGATCTTGTTTCAGTCTTTTAAATAGTAAAATCCAGTTTTTCCGGTATTATTTATTAAAGAGACTGCCTTTTATCTAGCATGGTTTTGGTCCCTCTGTCAAGAAGCAGATTGGGTGGGATTGTCTCTATGTCCTCTATTTATTATATTGGTTTACATGTCTATTTTTATGGCAATATTGTGATGCTTTTCTTGCTGTGGCTTTAGAATATATTTTGAAATGAGATGTTATGATTAAGGACTAGCATTTTCAAAGCATAACACATTTGGAGTCTTTGCTGAGTGTTCTGGGTATATAATAAGGACTGTTTCTCCTGGATGGTCATACATAGATGTCTCCCAGCCCTGTATGAGTTCTAGGAATTGTTTTGTTTATGCTATTTTGCAGACCTGGCTTACCCAATGTATGTACAGTGGCTGTACATACATGTTTTATTATTCATCAATAGACCAAACCCAAGAGAAATCTTATGTAGATTTCTCTGTATAGGCCTCTCAGAACTAACCCTTTGGCATATGAATTCTGGTTGATTCAGTTTTCATGAACTGTTTTTTTTTATTTCTTCATGAAGTGTGATCTGCTTTAGATCACCCTGGTCAGAAGGTGTTTTTAGGCAGCAATCTGAGAAATCAGAGGATTCATGTTTTGGGTTTTTCTTCCTTCAGGAAGCACAGCCATGTGTTTCCTCTCTACCACTGTTGGAAAATTTGAATACGTATACTTTGTAAAATTTTCTGCTTGTGAACAACAGAAGGAAAAGTCTATTCCTACACTACAGATACAAGTTTGTGTACTTTAAAAATATCTTCATGACCAGGATTACCCACTGAGATATTAATAATATACTTATTAGAGATAGGGTCCAATCTTGATAATTTAACTTAAAATCATCTTAGTTTGCTCTGTTGCTTATTCTGAAATGTGTAACTCTTTTTTTCCCACAGTACAGGGTTTGAACTCAGGACCTTGGGTTTGCAAAGCTGGTGTGGTGCCACTTACCTGCTGCTTACTGAGAAAAGAGAACCACTGAACTTAGTTCCAGCATCATTCTTTTTTTAATATAATTGAGTTTATTGGTATATTTTACATAAATATTATGATCACATTCAACATTAAAACTTTGTAACTGTGTACAACACATCTTGATTCTTATTTTTCCCTTTCTCTGCCTACCCTACCATCCCCCAACCCTCTGTACAAAAGGCTTGCTTCCAGTTTTTTGTTTTTACTATCATATTTTTTCTTTGCCTTCTTTATTTCCCCATACTCCCCATTACCTTTTCCTTTGAACATTTTCTTCCTATTTACCTAGCAGGTAGATAGCAGGATCAAATGGGACCTCTAATCCTAGTTTTTTACTAGTCTCCACACTGATCTCCACAGTGGTTGTACCAGTCTACAATTCCACCAGTAGTGGAGAAGGATTCCTTTCTCCTTGCAGACCTGCCATTATTTGTTTCTGTTTGATTTCATGATGACAGCCATTCTTTGTGGAGTGAGATGGAATCTCAGTGTTGTTTTCATCAAAACCACAAAGGACCAGTGATGTTGAACATTTTTTATACATCTCTTTACTGCCTTTACTTCTACCTCTGAAAAATGTCTGTTCATTTCAAATGCCCATTTTTAACTGGGTCTTTAAATTTAGGAGAGCCGGTGTTTTTAAGTTCTTTATATATTTTAGATGGAAGTCCTTTATCTGAAGAACTGCTGGTAAAATTTTTTTCCCAAGTTGTGGGCTGACTTTTAGTTTATTGATGTGCACAAGCTTTTTAATAAGATGATATCCCACTTGTAAATACTTTCTGCTAGTTCCCATGCTGCTGAGGTTTTGTTCATAAAGTCTTTCCCTCTTCCAGTGTCTTCAATAGTGCTACCTCACCTATTTTATAGCAGGGTTAGTGTTTCTGTTTTAATATTTAGGTCTTTAATCCATTTTCATTTTAGTCTGGTGCATGGTGAAAGACATGGATCTAACTTTAATCTTTGGCAGATTGAAATCAGTTTTCCCAGCACCATTTATTAAAGAAGTTAGCTTTTCTCTACTGAGGATATTTTGTTCCTTTGTCAAAGATGAGGTGGCTTAGGATATCTAAAGTTACCTGTGTGTCTTCTACTCTGTTCCATTCATCCATGGGTCTGTTTTTTTGCCAGTATCATGCCATTTTTATCACAGTGGATTTACAGTATAGTTTCAAGTTGGAGTTTGTGATACCCACTGCCATGTCCTTGTTGCCTAGAATTGCTTTCACTATTTTAGGTCTCTTCTGATTCCAGAATAAATTTTGGACTGTTTTCCTCTAGATCTGTGAAATATGCTGCTGAGATTTCAATTTGGATTGCAATGAATCTTTATATACTTTTGGGAGTATGGTCATTTTGACAATATTGATTCTTTCTACACAGGAGCAATGGGCGTCTTTCCTCTTCTGATATCCTCTTTGATCTTCTTTTTCAGAGTGCTGTAGTTTTCTGAAAACAGGTCTTTCACCTCCTTTGTTAGATTGCTTCTTAGATATTTCATTTTTTGGATGCTATTGTGAAAGGAAGCATTTCTTCTATTTCTCTCTCAGTAAGCCTATTATTTGTGTATGGGAAGGATATTGATTTTGGAGTGTTGACCTTGTACCCAGCTACTGTTCAGAACCTGGCAATTAAGTCAAGCAGTTTTTTTACTGAGTTTATGGGATCTTCTATATAGAGTATGTCATCACCAAATAGTGACAGCTTAACTTCTTCCTTTCCTAACTTTATTCCTTTTATTTCTTTTTCTTGTCTAATTGCTGTGGCTAATGTTTCCAGAACTATGTTGGATAGAGATGATGACAGTGATTTTACTTTAGTACACAGTGAAAGAGATAGGTCTAACTTTAGTTTTTAGCAGGGTAAAGCCCAGTTTTTCCAGCACCATTTGTTGAAAAGGCTATCTTTCTTCCATTAAGGATATTAGGCTCCTTTGTCAAAGATAAAGTGGGTTAGTGTATCTGGAGTTGTATTGGATCTTCTAATCTATTCCCGTGGTCCTCAGGGCTCAAGACTTAAACATTAAAACAGAAACAATAAACCTCCTGAAAAACAGTTAGATAAAACTTTTGGAGACATTGGCTTAGGCAGAGACTTTATGAACAAAACCTCTATTGCATGAGAACTAGCAGAAAGAATCAACAAATGGGATCTCATCCTAGTAAAAAGCTTCTGCACAGCAAAAGAAACCACTGGCACTGTTAAAAAACAACCAACAACATGGGGAAAAAGCTTTACTAGCTGTTTGTCAGACAAAAGGCTACTATCTGAAATATATAAAGAACTTAAACAAATCAATCTCCCCAAGCTTAAAGGCCCAATTAAAAAATGGGCATCTGAAATGAACAGACACTTCTGAGAGGCAGAAGTCAAAGCAGCCAAGAAGCATATGAAGAAATGTTCAGCATCACTGGTCATTTGAGAGATGCAGATAAAACAACATTGAGATTTCATCTCACTCCACAAAGAATGGCTGCTATTGTGAAATCAACCAGTGATAAATGCTGGTGATGTTGCAGGGAGAAAGGAACCCTTCTCCACTGTTGGTAGGACTGTAGACTTGTACAGCCATTGTGGAGACTCCTCAGAAAACTAGGATTAGAGGTCCCATTTGACCCTGCTAAGAATATACCCAAAGGAGTTAAAAGATTCATATTGTAAAGACATATGTACACCTATGTTTGTAGCAGCTCAGTGTGTGATAGCCCAATTTTGGAAACAACCCAGATGCCCATCAACTGAACACTGGATAAAGATGTGTTTTTTTTTTTTTTTTTCAAAAAATAAAATGGAGCATTATTGTGCCATAAAGAATGACAAGTTTCATTCATATATGTGCAAATGGATACACCTTGTACACACTAATAAGTAAAATAAATAGATACCAGTATGTAAATACCGTATTTTTCTCTGGTATGAGAACCTACAGATGTAAATGAGTTCTAGAATGTATGATAGATTTTGTAAAATAGGAAATATTCTAAGGGAATGTGGTGGAAGAACATAATAAGGGTAAAAATAAATATTATTTGGAAAGAAAAAGAAATAGCATGTATATAAGGGGTGGGGGTTGTGGGTAGGTAAGGATATGGGTAAAAATGAAAATTAACTTGTGTCATATACTGGTACAAATTCCCCAATGTTGAGTGTGATTGCGAGCTGTATATAAAATGTACGAGTAAAGAATTCAATTTAAAAAAAAAGAAGTGGTGATAATGAATATCCTTGTCTTGTTCCTCATTTTAGCATGAAATGTTTCAGTTTTTCATTATTTAGTATGATGCATGCTGTTGGTTTTTCATAAATAGCTTTATCAGGTTGATAAAAAGACCACTGATTACTATTTTCTGTAGGATTTTAACTGTGAATGGGTGTTGGATTTTGTCAAACAGCTTTTCTGCATTTTTTGAGATGGTCATAAGGTTTTTGTCCTAAACTCTGTTAATATTGTGTATTACATTTATTGAACTATCATTAGAGAGATTAGCCTGTTGTATTTTTTTTCTGGGTCTTTCTCTGCTTTTGGAATTGAGGTAGTATTTGCTTCAAGGAATGAATGTGAGAGTCTTGCATCTTTTTCATTTTCCTTAAAGAGTTTGAAAAGCAGTGGCATTAGCCCTTCTCTAAATGTCTTAAGAATTCAACAATGATGCCATCAGGACCAAAACTTTTCTTTGTTGGTAGGTTTTAAATTACATTCTCAATTTCATTGATTGATATTGGGGAGTTTATCATTTTTTATATCTTCTTTTTTCAACTTCTGAAGCTCATATGTGTTTAGGAAGCTGTCCATTTTTTTTTGCTTTCCATCTTATTGGAGCATAGCATCAGTTTCATAAGAAAGATTAGGTTCACATCATCAGATTAAGTGGAAGAGATTGAAATGAGAAATTCTTATCTTCAGAAGCCATTTCTGAGGGACAAGGAGTCATGAGAGGCATGAGAAAGGGAAGGGTCTTTTACTTCCTTAATCATAAGATAGTCTAAGTTGTTTTAGACATTCTACTCACATTTCTTTCTCATTTTTCCTTTTAACTTTTTTTTCCCCAGAATAGCTGGATAGAAGGATGTTCTAAATCAAATTTACACGAGAGATTCTCATTAGCTGCACAGTGGAATGACTTATGTTATACATTAATTGTGTCTCCTAAAAAAAACTTTTAGTCTTATTTGAGACCAGTTCCTGAGGCTCCCAGAAGCTAGAGGAGAAACGTGGACTAGCTTCTCTCTCACACTGTCAGAAGAAACCAACCTGCCATCTTGATCTTGGACTTCTCCCCTTCAGAACTGTGGTCCAATACATTTCTGCTGCCCAAGCCACTTTGTAATAGCATCCTCATGAAACTAATACACCTAGGAAGCTTTAAAACAAGTTTGCCAGCCAGACGTGGTGGCTCACGCCTATAATCCCAGCACTCGGGAGGCAGAGACAGGAGGATTGCTGAGTTTGAAGCTTGCCTAGGCTACATAGTGAGCTCAGAGCCAGCCTGAACTACAAAGCAAGACCCTGTCTCAAAAAAAAATGAGTTTGCCAGGCTATGGCCCTAGAGATTCTGATTTAATTTGTCTCTGGAGAAGCCCAAACGTTGTAACTCCTAAAGCCCCAGCCGATGATGTGCAGCAAGGCCTGAGAACCCTCCTCAGGGATCCAGGTTGGTTGTGCTAGAGAAAATTCACTGCAGTTTATGGCCTTCTCACTTCATCTTCCCTCAGCAGACACTCTTGGATGCTCCCCATTTCTTTAGACTTGCCAATTTTGGAAAACCATGTGAACATGGGTGATAACTTCATTCTGGGTTTTCTTATATAAAAAAGCCACTAGGAATCTGCTATTTATGGGCTCCAAGAATTAATATGTGAAATGTAGTCACATTACAGCTGCAATGACCACTCCATTAGCTTTAAGTTATTAGAAGTTTGCTTCATACTTTTGTTTTTTTATGGTAAGGAAACAACTGCCAAGTCACTTGCCTCTGTTTCCACTTGAGTGTTGTGTGTCCTACTGACGTCTGCTGGCTCACACACTCAGAGGGCCTGCTCTTCAACAGTTGTTAGTTTGGGGAGCCCTCCTTGACCCTGAGGTCCCATTTGTGTCTAGGGTTCCCAGTACTTTTTCATTATACTCCCCAACATCATGCACCTGTGTGGGAACAAAGACCAACATTAGCCTTCACTAGCCTAGGCAACTGAGATTCCACACCTCATCATACTTGGATATTACTTGTAAGAAACAGGCTTGCCAAGGATAAAAGGGTGACATGAGTCATTATCATTTTTATTTGATTAATAACTAACCATAGAGGCTGATCTTCCTATGACAGTTGGAGTAACATTTCCTGTAGTAAAGATATCCCACAATATATTGGAAGGTAAAGGGGGAGCAGGCCAAATAACAAAGTACTATGCTCATCAAGAAACATTTTGGAACATTTAGTTGCTTTTTTATTGGTGGGATATCCCAGATTACAATCAACTATGTGCCTATAAAGGCACAAAGCTGTAAATATGAAACAAAAGTGATATCTACAAAAAGCTCCCTGTCGTATCCTCACTACTTCTGCTCATAGCATGGCTTTTTCTATGGATACCCTCACCTGGACTTCTGCTGTCTCTCTCTGCCATCCTCCTCCATTTTGCAGCCCATTTAATTCAATGTGTATTTACTACACACCTACTGTGTGCGTCAGGTATTTTCTAGTGGTTATGTCATAATGTCACTTGCTTTAATTCTTAAGGAAGCAAATGATAAATAACTCTACAATGTATGTGTTACAAAAAAGTATAATGTAAAATAATGGAAAAATTCTAGTTTACTCAGGATGAGCAGGGAAGGACACACTGATACGGTGAGACATCAACTCAGAGGTGGCAGCAGTGATGGCATAAACCGCATGGAGATCTGGGTTAAGAGCATTCTCGGCAGATGGCACAGCACTGAACAAAGGCTTTTAAAACCCCATTGAGAATATAATCTGCATACTCTTGTTTCGTGTCCTCCATGTCAAACCCAAGTCCTTGAATACAGTACATGAGAAGCATTCATTCATGGAGTTGAATAGGGTGGGAAAATAAAACATAAGCTTCTTTAGACAAGTATTCAACTATCTCATGGGCTGCTCACAACAGGACCTCATCCACTGTTTAAATCAGCTTCTGATCTCGTAGGTCAGTGAGGGGGGCCGAAGAAGTTGTCAGGTGTTTTGAAGGTCATTCTGTTTGACTTTTAGTGAGTGCTGCACCTGCACCTGCACCTGCACCAAGTATTCTCTTAGCTCCAGACTACAGATTTTTTTTTTATTTTTATTTTTATTTTTTTTTTTGCTTTTTGAGACAGGGTCTCACTTTGTAGCTCAGGCTGGCCCTGAGCTCACTATGGTGCCCAGGCAAGCCTCTGCGAACTCAGCAATCCTCCTGTCTCTGCCTCCCGAGTGCTGGGATGACAAACGTGAGCCACCACATCTGGCATTGTGGTATGCGGCGTTGATTGTTGGTGGGCGTGTCTCCACGCCCAGCATTATACATGATTACTGGGGATCGAACAAGGGACCTTGCGCTTGCGAGGCAGGCGCCGGAACCACTGAGCTAACCCTCCGGCCCCAGACTACAGATTTTTAAACACACTTTTCATATGAGCATAAAAGAAAGGACAAAATCCTTATGGAATCTTTGAGGGTAAAGATATGATGAGAATGGATTATCAAAAATCACACATGAATGAGTCATTAGAGGACACAAGACTGTCTAACACATAGAGACTGACCTTCTCTCCTGGCTGAAGGAACAAAAGAACAAAAGCTGCTCTCTGAAACATCTTATCGATGCCATGTACCTCACCTTGCCCATTCAGTGTTCTTTGATTTACTGGAACATGGTGATCGCTGGACAGGTGTGGTTTGCTACTGTGGCTGGTAGTATTTTCCAAAGATGGTCTTCACAATATTTCCTAGCTATTGTGTGTTTATTGAGCCTGACTACTTTCCTCACAAAGTAAACTTTATGTCTCCTCTCCTTGAACGTCAGCATGTTTCTATTTTTATTTGCTGCCCTGGCCAACAGAGTACAGTAGAAGAGGTGGTATGTGATTTTCAAGACTGAATAATAAAAATATCGTACACTTGTACTTTTTTCTTGGGTCATGCTCAGAGATGGGCACCATGCTGTGAGTAAATCCTCACAACTTGCAGAAAGGTGTGGAGGAACTAAGGACACTCAGCTAAGCTGGGCTGAGCACAGCATCAGTTTGATACCGTTATGAGGGAACCAGCACTTGAAATGGTTTTTCAAGACCCCGGTAGAGGTGCCTATCTCTGCTAGTGCTGCATGGAGCAGAGATGGGCCTCCCAGGCAAGCCCCACTCAAATCACAGATGAATGATAAGAGTGAGTGATTAGTGTGGCATTTAGGCATAGGTCCAGCAGTGGTTAAGTTAGTAGCAATAGAGAACCAGATAACCGAATTGAAGCATAGATGGCCCCTGTAAACCTTTTCATCCCTGCATCTCCCCTCCCTCCTTTCCTTCTCTTCCTGCCTCTTTTTTCCTCTGTTTGGGTATTTTGCATATTAGTGTGGTTTCCCATTAAGCTACATCCCTAGTCCTTTATTTTAATGTTGATACAAGGTCTTTCTAAGTTGCTCAGGCTATTCTTGAACTCTCACTCCTCCTGCCTCAGCTTCCCCAAAAGCGAGAAATACAAGCATGCATTACTGCCTCCAACTATGAATCACTTTGATGGTATATTTTGTTCTTACTGCCTAAAAATAGTAATTAAGAACCTGCACTAGTGGACCCCAAAAGGTAGTAAACTTGAAATTTATTATGAACATTCCAAGATAAGTATAAGAATAAAGAATGTCTGCTATTACAAAATCAACCAACGATAAATGCTGGCGAGGCTGTGGGGAGAAAGGAACTCTTCTCCACTGCTGGTGGGATTGTAGACTTGTGCAACCACTGCAGAGATTCCTAAGAAAACTAGGACTAGAGGTCCCATTCGACCCTGCTATCCCCCCGCTAGGAATATACCCAAAGGAATTTTTAAAAATCACATTGGAAAGACAGATGTATACCTCTGTTCATAGCAGCTCAGTTTGTGATAGCCCAATCTTGGAAACAACCCAAATGCCCATCAACTGGAGACTGGATAAAGAAGATGTGTTTTTAATGGAGTATTACTCTGCCATAAAGAATGACAGGATTGATTCATTTATGTGCAAATGGAGGCACCTGGAGGACACACTAATAAGTGAAATAAATGGAACACAGATATGCAAACACTGGATCTTTTCTTTGATATAAGTACCTGTAGAGATAAAGGAGCTCTAGAATGTATGAGAGTTTCTGTAATATCTGAAAGGAAATTGGTATGGGAACGTAATGAGGGGAAGGAATACATATGATTTGGAAAAAATAAAAGAGTATGTATATAGGGGGTGGGGAGGGGGTGGGTGGGCAGGGATGTGGGTAAAAATGAGAATTGACCTGTGTCACATATTGATACAAATTCCCCAATGTTTTGTGTGATTGTGAGCTATGTATATAATGTACCAATAAAGTTTACTGAATGATGGAAAAAAAGAAACCAGTTTTGTAATTTTATAGATGCCTGACAGCAAGACAGCACAGCATGTAAGATATTCATCTCCTCTATCAAAACAGTTGATCTTTCAACTAGAAAGGATCCAACAGATATTGGACAAAGAGAATGGAATTGATGTCCATTGTAGCCCTGGCGAATGTACTAGTCAAATTAGGTTCTCTAAAAGGGTTCTGGGATTTTTATTAGAAAGAGTCATATCCCAATAACTAACTACTATCAGTTCTTACTGGGATTATCGCAGACAATGGGAGAGGCCACAGAAACTCATGAATGCTTTAATATGATGCAAATAATAATTGTGCAAAGCACAGGTCAATGAGTACTATGCCACAGTATGCCACAGTAGAGGTAAGACTTGAGGCAATATCTCCAAAAGGAGCAATTTTGAGTTTTCTCAGAACAAGCCTTGAAAATGCCTCTGTTTCGTCACAGAATTTTGAGAGGAACATATCAAGGAAACACAGAAGACATGCAGCGAGTACATCTGGACTTGAGCAAGCTTTTTTTTTTTTTTTTTTTTTTGTGGTACCGGGGATCGAACTCAGGCCCTTATGCTTCCAAGGTAGGTGCGGTACCACTTGAGCTAAATCCCCGGCCCTTGAGCAAGCTTTTGAACAGCATTGCAAAGTGTTCTTAAAGACAAAGCCAGGGAGCTGCCTAATGGCTCAAAGTAAGATCTTTTCTTCACCATATCTCATGAAATATTTTATCAGCAGCAAGGTAATTATATGAATGAATCATGAGAAGCTAAGAAAACATCTTCATATTGCATGGTTTTTTATCACAAAGACTAACATAATGAGATAAATGTGCACTGTGTACGAAGCCTACACACCTGTTTCTGTGTTCCAGAAAGGCCACTGAATGAGAGACATGGGGTGATGACTGGCTGTAGACTCAGTAGTAAGGGCTGAAGTGATGATACTGACCTAGTTTTAGGTTCCCTGAACCCTGAGGAATGCACAGCCCAAATCTGAAAGTCGAAGGCAGGTCTTTTTTTGGCCTTGTTTCTAGGTAGAGAAAATGTGGCCCCTTCGGTTCCAAATAGTTTATTTTGAAGTGCAAGGGACAAACCAGGGCCTCACCCATCCTCTAAACATTTCTAAATAAAAGGAGAAAGATAAAGCTTCATATTGTTGATGATCAATTTGGGATTTAGATTAATTTTTACAAACAATTATTTTACTCCTCTTCAAGAAGTCTAGCTGAGTGGCAGTAAATGAAGACTTTGATTCCAGAAGAATTTTCTTCCTTTGATACTAGCGAATCACAATTATCAAGATGATTGAATTAGGACATTTAGTAAAATCCTTACCAATCTGTACTTTTGTCCCTCAAAAATGGACAAGTTATTATACTATTATTGAGATTTCTCCCTTTCTTCGTCAGCAGATTAAAATAATTATCACAAACATTTGTGTATCTTGTATAAAGTTCAAACATATGAATCAGTAAGTATAGGTAAATAAAAGCACAATGCATTTACACTAACCAATGTGTAATATGTGTTCAAGTTTTTCCACACATATTACATATATGTATGAGTATGTGTATTACATATATGCATGGGTATAGAATAATCCATGCATTTTTATCCCAAATTCAATCATATATCACATACGTTATTTTGCAATGCACTTTTTAGTTCCTAATATCTACTTTTCAATACCAACAAACATCAGCTTATCTAATTTTCAACCTAATTTTTAATTTCCCTAGTTAGGTCAAAATGTCCTTTAGAAACAAGCAGTTCAGACAGGGTCCAGTTCAGAGGCACATGTTACAACCGGCTGTTCTGTCTTTACCTCTTTCCTAACCTAGCACATCACCCTGTCCAACTGCATTTTATGACACTGACTCATTGTGTTCCTGCAGTAAAAGGCTTAAAGAACCAGAACTGAGTATTTTCAGCTTAAATGCATCAGACGTAATGTATGGCGTCACAACAGGGACACTTACTATCTGGTTCCCTAACAAGTATACTGAGCAGGCTGATGGCTAATAAAATTGTTTGACACTAAGAAAAATATAGCTCTAACTGAAAAAGAAAAATTGAGAGCAAAATTTAATGCCTAAGACAGAACATAGACTAAAGGGAGGATTAGCAATTTGAAAAGGGGTACTAAAAAAGGCCTTACATTTTCCCTTTGTCTGTGTTCAGTGACATGTCAGACATCAAACGGAAGAACCTACTCAGATTTATCACTGGAAGCAGTGCTCCCAGAAGAAGAAATGTCTGAGAAGGATTAGGGAGACAGCGGCTGTCCAAGCCTATCTAACCAATTTATAAGGAGGGATCAGTGATTTTTATTTTAATTAAAAACTTTTAAATACAAGAGTCAAGGATCTAGTTTGAATGGCAAATGTTGGCCATGTAAACCTGGGACAGAGTGACCTCAGTAACAAAGAATCCAAAGTGAGGTATTCTCTTTACATTTGGGCATTTGTTCTGTCAAGCAAAAATTACATGCCCTGAAATGTCAGATAAATTCAGAAGAGGTTATAAAAGTTATTTCTATAATCCCTTTCCAGCTTGCAAGCTGTAGTTAGCCCCAGTGTCCACAGGCCCCTCCCAAATGGTCTAGGCTACGCCTTACTGTGTGTGTAGGAAAATGAGCCTCCTGTGCCCCACGTGGAGTTAAGATCATGGTCTCAGCTTAGCTGGACTCTGCTTTTGATGACGTCAGATGCAGACATGACTTAAAAGGAATGGAACCACAAAGAAAAGAACCTTGTTGCTTGCTCTTAAAGGAAAAAATAAGGGGATAGATTGAGGGAGGAGTAGGGAAGAGGAGATAAACTTGCCAGGGGCTTTTCTGTTTGGGGAAAGATGAACCGAGTCCACCACAGTCACAGAACCAAGCCACTATTTGTGCAAAACTTGAAAATGTTGCTGTAACCCATGTGCCAAAGACACCTGCCTCCCTCCTCTAAGGGAAGAAAGCGAGCAACGCTCCTGGACGTCCAGAGACAAACGTCTCCTATCAGGATCAATGAACAAGGAGCTGACTGTAAAGCATATTGGAATAAGCAGACAGTACAACAGCAGAGGAGGCTTTCCCTTCTTAGAAGCAGTGTGTGGGTGTCATTCATCTGGATTTCCTGCTGACTCTCAGCCGGCTCACCATGCTGATGCTGGCCCTGAACTATTGTTTATCTTTCATGAAAAGAGGAAACAGATCTTTGTCCTGACGAGGCCTATGGTCTGTGAACTCAACCCCAGGAGCTCCAGATGCACCAGAAAGCATTTTTCTTTAATTTTGGTACTTTTATCTCAGCATTAGCTGTGCTTTAATGCAACAAATTTTATTTAGCATGGTCAACCCCAACCCAAAAGTTTACAGAAGACAGCGAGGGCCTTAACCAAAGTCATTCTTCACCCAAAGAAAACAGAGCACAGGATTTTGGGTCAGAACATCACACCTGCATGATAGACTGCAGCAACTGATTGGGGCCTCTTTTACTGACAGGCCAAGGAAAGGAAGGAAAGCAGCTCTGAGGAGGGGTCAGGTCTGCCGCCAGCCCAGGATTCTCCCAGCATGCAGTGTTCAGGGTCATTCTTTCCCTCTGCGGGCAGATTCAGGGTCTGTGCATGTGGCAGGGCTGCGGGAGCTACAACTCTGTTCACAACCTGATTTCCAGATGGATTTTCCATTCTCCCCAGAGCAGAACCAAGTGCTTCATCTTTCATCTTCAAAATTCCATGTTTTTATCAAACAGCTTCTTACTGACCTAAATGGGTGACTGAACTTTTCTTGCAATTTCTGGTCACCTCTTCTCAAAGAGCTCAAGTATGCCATGTTCTGTCTTAAGTTACTGAGTCAGGTGCCAGTCTTGCCCCCCACCCCGGTCTCATCTAGAACCTCATTCTGGTCCCTGGGTCTGTAACCTGTGCAAGTCGTAGGTCACTTGTGTGTCTCGCCGGGGTATTGCATGGATATGGGAAATAATAGTTGAAGATTGTGAGTTAATTATAAAAATATTTTAAAATACTTTTAGTTGGGGTGAAATATTTTTTGAAGCTGTTATGAGGTTTTTTTCTGAGCAATTTTCTTCTTCTTATATGAGCAGTTAGGACATTCTAAGCTCATAGAATCAGGGGAAAGAGAAAACAAAAAAGGTAGCCAAGGGATTTTTCTTGGACCTTTTTGCAAAAGCTTCAGTTCTTGATGAAATACACGTTTCTAGGACTGAGTAAATATTTTCTGAGAGAAATACCAGTGGGGAGAGAGCACAGGACTTTTTCTTGTAAGCAAAGATGCTTGAAATAAGAAGACAAAGAAGCAGAAGATAAAATATCTGAGAAACTAAGAATAGAAAATGTGTGGGCTATTTGATAATAATAAAGATATTTAGTAAAAAGCTGTTGTTAGGGGCTGGTTTTAGAACCTAGCAGTTGATGGTGTTAACCTCAGCCCAGCCTTACTGCAAATTTGTCCTAGACTCCCACTGAGCTCCCCCTGCAAAGAGCTGAACTTTGTTTCTAATACTTCTCTAGTAATCCTCAAACAGAAGTGATGCCAGTCGATACAAGATGAAAATCATTCCTTTGTCATTTCCTAGAACACATGTGTTTCTTGAAAAACTACCAGAGTAATGATGTTGGACATCACAGAACCAGTAGGCAGTGGCCAGAGTCAGCTCTAGCTTTCAAGACTCTCCTTGGGCCAGGGCAGTGAAGAACGCAGCCTCAGTGCATTAGGGGCACATCATATTAGAAATTTGTGAATCTGGTGCACTGTAAATTATATCACAGGCTTTGTGTCACACATATCTAGAGCTGAGCATTTCACTCTCATCCCTCTAGCTTTATTTGGGATGGGCATGAGATTGTTAGAAGAGTAAAACAATAGAACAGAAATTAATTCATTCTGATAGAGAGGATCCTTACCGAGTGAAATGAGGCCGGATGAAGGTTAGAGACATCATTAAAATGAATTAGAATGTGCAGTTCTGGCAGAGATGTGCCAACAAACCACAGAATCAAATGAAACCTGCCAAGTCTGCTCGTGTACTGATCTCAGTGATAAGCTGGCCTGGAAAGAAAAATAAAGACATCCTGAAATGTTGACTGGGACACACAATCTGGGTTGAATTAATAACATTTCACAACAGGTACAACTCAGGGATTAGTCCGTTGGAGTGATGAATTAGCTTCCTAGGACACTGCAACAAATTGCCATGAACTTGGTAGCCTAAAATAACAAAAATCCATTTCTCGTACAACTGGAGAGAAGTCCAAAGTTAACCTGTTGACATGGCTGGCCACTGTCCCTCTGAAGGTTCTAGGAATCAATAGTTCCTTGCGTGACCCACGAACGCTGATAGTAGCTCCTGACTATCCTTGTCATTCCTTGGCTTGTAGCTATCTCATTCTGCATCTTCTTCCATCCTTACATTGTCTTCTTGCCTGTGTGTTTCTCTCTACATGGTTCTCTACTCTTGTAAGAACAAATAAAGGGATTTAGGTCCTACCTTAATCCAGTGTGACCTTGCCTTAATTAATTGAGTCTGTAAAGACTTACAGTAATTTCCAAATAACTCACTTTAGAAGTGAATGTGAATTTTAGAAGAAACCTATTCAACCTGCTAAAAGTGGATTCCAGAAGTAGCCATGGAGTGAGACCTCCAGGGTCCTCTGCTGTGTCAGACCTACCCCTTTAGTTGTGCTGTAGGAAGGTTATAGCTAGGGGTGGTGTCCAGGGAAACAAGCACCTGGGCTGGCTAGAAGATTTGGGAGGAGGCAGTTTAAAGGGAGAGACTTGAACTGCTCTTCATGTAGGGAAAAAAGTGAAGGATTATCACCAGTTGGTTAATTTTAATGGAAGTTAATCAACATTTTAAAAAGTTGTTAATCACTGGGCGTGGTGGCTCACGCCTGTAATCCCAGCACTCAAGAGGCAGAGACAGGAGGATTGCTGAGTTCGAGGCTTGCCTAGGCTACATAGTGAGCTCAGAGCCAGCCTAAACTACAAAGCGAGACCCTGTCTCAAAAAAAAAAAAAAAAAGTTGTTAAGCTCATCAAATATACTGCTTTGATGGCTATTGTAGTCTCAGAAATGCTGGAGGTAAATAGGATGCTTTCAACTATCTGGACTCCAAGCAGATCCCTCCCCATCAGTGACAATATGTTGTTCCTGTGCTGTAGGGTAGTTTGAAGAATTGTTGAAAATAGGCGGCATCAACTACTTTCTACAGGGCCACAGGATTTATATAATATTTAGACACAGAGATCACTGCAGTCAGAAAGGGGCTGCCATGATACAATGTAAGAGTTGCAGAAAAGATGGGGGCTAGTCTCAGTAAAACCTAAGCTTCAGTAGGAAGAATATGGCCACCATTCCACCTTGTTCCAGTGCAGAAAAGTAGAAAAGAGGAAGTCAAGGCTCACCTTTGATAATAAGAAAATCATGTGCCTGTCCAGAACACAGGAACAGCACCAGGCAAAGCCTAGCCACAGGTGCAGATGAAGAACCATTATGACAATTGAGAGGGAGAATAGCAGCTCCACAGGTCTTCAGAGAAGATGGGGACATTTCTTTAATATTTATTCAGGAGTTGATTGCCTGGAAGAGTAAGTCCCATCTTGCTTTGTTATTGTGAAGACCTCAGTACAGAGAAAACTGCGATCCTAGGGGCATTGTGAGACATCTAGAAACAGTGAAGACATGCCATGGCAGGTTTATACCAGTCCATCTCACCATTCCCATTTCTCTGTACTTATGGGCCTCAGAGGGCAGCTGGTGGTACATGCTAATCCCACGGGGAGTTCTTGAGCTGGGGAAGCCCTGGAAATTTGTCCCATTTGAAGAGGGAGGACCAGCCCTTAGTTCCCTGAGTCAGTCACTAAGTTTGAGCTGGCCAGAAGAAATGTACCTTTAAAGAGGCAATGCTCTTAAGAGAAGGATAATTCCTCCACTCAACACCATGGCCAGGATGGTAGCCTGCAATTCCACTCCCAACTTGTTCTTATTCCTGTCTTCTACTGACCTTCTGATTATACTTCAGAGAAGGCTTCAGTTTGGGGTTAGATTTTCCATTCCTCTCCAAATTTTGCCTTTGCTAACTCCTATTGATAACCCAATTACCCCTCACTCCTATTGCTAACCCAATAACCACAAAACCTCACATGCTTGGGGAAGGGATCAAAAAGAAGAAATATGTATAGGGAGAGATGATGCTGATCAATATTTTTAAAATATCACATTTCTACAATAAACTATACAATAAACTTTATCCTGTGACAGCCCATGGGAATCTCCTCAAAAGCTCACCATGGCCTCTGTGACCACAAAGCCACCTGTAACAGAAGAATAAGTCATAGTCTATGGCCTTGGAGAGCTTTCAGACTATCTAGGTGATACACATAGTAACCAGACTAAAATAATGTCATCAATAGTTGAGATGATCCTAGTCTAACATTGACCACTCCACAACTCCCACCTCCCACACAGCTCTCATCAAAGCAAGTACTTCATAGATTTATTTCATTTTAGATGCTTCATTTCCTGTTATCAGATCTGTTGTAGAAAATTCATAACATATTTACTCCATAAAGAATACATTTTACATGGCATATAGAGCTCAGTAAATGTGAAAAAAATGGCCAAAGGAATTGCCACCCTCTCGATAAATAACCAAACAGCTTTTCTGTCATGAAATCCATCAAGTCATATCAGCATGATGGAAAAATGACTATATGATACCTTCATGAAGTCAAAGGCATTCAGACTCTTTCCTCTGTCCATGTGCAGTAGCCATTGTTTGCTTACCCAATAATGACTCCCTTTCCTTGTAGCATTTCTGAATTTTTAGGGTGATTAAACTGTGTATTCTTCATTGCTCACCAGCCCTTACCTTACCTTCTCACCCGTAAGCTGATCTACAGAAACCTTGCCAGAAGCTCTCCTCAGCTCTAAGAGCATGGAAGATGTGAGTGAGCTGAGACATCAGGATTGTCATTTCTCTAGCAAATTCCCTGCATGACTATGAAGAAATAGCTGTGGTTTTCCTTTATAGCTCTAGCTCCTACCAGGTGGACCTCTTCACACATCCTCTCTGTCTCGGGCATTGGTAAATTTTCCCTCCTTTTACCTGTGAAGCCCAGGGACATTAATACCTCCTCTTCCTGGTGGTCACAAGACACCTCCCTGTTCCTTTTAGTTTTCCTATCCTTATCCACAACTTGCAAAGAATCCCTTTACTAAATTCTCATCGAATTTCTCAGCTCTAATATGACAGATCCATTCTTCTCATAGTCTTGGATCCAGTTAGGAACTGTCTGTCCCACCCAAAATTTTCGAGCTTCCAACTCAGGCCTAAGTCAATCAGCACATCTGTTTACTGGTCACAATTGTTAGCCTGTGCTTGAGCATAGACCTTTGCTATTTAGTCCAAGAAAATGGCAATACCTTTGCTGAGAATGGTAAGACAAAGATGTTGACTGCTTTTTTGATGAACAGGAAAGGGAAAAGAATAGAACTTGGAGCTACTATAAGACATTTTTTCACCACAGAGACATGCCTGAAAATAGAACCAAATCTAGGAGGGAAAATCAATAAGTATGTAAATATATGATAGCCAAACAATGACCATCAAAGAGGTTCACAACTTAACCTCCTAAACTTGTGACTAAGTTAGATTACATTGAGTCAAAGGAAATTAACATTGCTAATTACCTGCCCTTGAAACAGGTGAATCAGGTTGTCTAGGTGGGCTGAATGTGATCACAAATGTCCTTCATAAGTGAAACAGGGGGCAGAAGAGAGTCAGAAGATGGCAACACCAGAAAGATCAACTCTACACTGCTATCTTGGAATAGAGAGAACTGAGGCCATGAGCCAAAACAGCCAGACAGTCAGAACAAATGGAAAAGGAAACTAAAACAAATAATCTCCTAAGATCTTCAGAAGAACTACAGTCCCATAGCAATTTGGTTTTAACCCAGTGAAAATGATTTCAGACTTCTGAGTGCTAAATTTGGATCGTTTAAAATCACTAAAATTTGTGGTAACTTACAGTAGAAACTGTAAATTCATGCAATAAAGAAGCCAATCGTGTTTATTTTGTTATTGCTAAACTGAAATAATCTTAATTACTACATTGCTGAAATCATGTAATTTACAGGCAGCAAATAAACGACTACTGACAGGTGTCTTCTCCACTGTTCTATAGTTTCTCAATTTTAGAGACCCATGGTGGCTCAAGGTTACCAAATAATGGAGAAAGTGGTCAAGAATAGAATGATCCTGGGGTGCAGCAGAGATATGGTGAAGGTGAAGAACATAATGTATAGAAAAAGGAAGCTGTGGATATGCCAACTTCCCATGGGAATATAAACACTGCAATCATAGACTGGGAGAGAATGAAAGAAGAACAAACAAGCAAACAAACACACAAATGAAGAATGAAAACATATCCAAAGATAGAAAGAAGATAAGTAACTAAAGACTGGGAAAGAAAGGTGTGAAACATGACACACCACCTTGGATGATTTGAACAACTTCTTCACATCCATAGGCAGCTGGTGAGCGACAATTTGAATTCAAATTGTTCTCTCTGACCCAACATCTGGAGCTTTAACCACTTGGTTATGAGTTAATACAAACAAGGTTTCTCAGTTTCAAACTTCCAAGTAGCAGGTCCCCACACACGCACCTAGAGTTCAGTGAAAAATGTGTGTATTTCTGTAATCTTTTTACTATAACTAAGAAAGTTTATGTACTTTAGAAGAAAGAAATCTTGGCTAAGTTTTGACCTCTTACTATATTTTCTAGTTTTGTCATTTACCTTTGAGTGGCCTTAAACAAGTCACTTTCTCTCGGCGTTTCAATCTGTTTTTCTTTCAGGGGAATGGACCTGCTAATTGTAAAATTCTTTCAAGTTGCATTTTTTTGTTTTTGATATAGCAGGGCTGTCATGTTTAAACCCTGGGACAGTGCTTGCCTTTCACACACTAGATGGTTGAGTAAGCTCCTGAACAGGAATACAATAAACTGCCTGAGAATTATTCAGAAATGAGTATAAATGCCAACAGGTTGGTGTCAGAAGCAGGGAGATGAGAGAAAGTTGTCAAAGTCCACTCACATCCTCTGAATAGGCCATAACTCACTGGAACGATGATGTGGAGCAAAGACAACATCCCATTGTAGCACTTGTGTGTACCTGGAGGCTTCCTCCATCCCAGAAACTCTGACTACAAAAGCTTTGATGGTGCTGAGGTGCAGCGAGTCTCTGGGAAAGGTTTCATGTTGAAACCTTGGCCTTTAGCCACTTGGGTGAGAAAGATTAGGCTGGCACTGGTACTGCCTTTTGGCAGCCAGGGTGGGGAACTGGGCCACAGGAGGGGTGAAGAAGGAGGGGAAGCAGAGGGTGCAAAAGTAGATCCCTGGGAGTTGTTACAAAGATGCCAAGGCAGGGAGCCAAGGATGTCACTGCTACCTGGAAGGGAATGGCAGGGACACCGTGACAGAGCATGGCAGACATTCTCTTAGCTACAGCTTCTGAGCCAAACTCTTCTTCTGTTTCACAGATGAGAATAAAAACAAGCTTGAAACCAGTCCAGAGAAATAAAAAGCCTGGGCAAATAGGATAGTTTGTGGCTGTTCTTATTATTCTGCCATTGTCTTCAGTATAATCAGTTCTTCATGGCCTCTTCACGCCTCTTAGAAGTGGACTTACATGTGCACACTCAAAACTAAGAATCTAGTCCAATAAATTTGAGTGACCATGTGATATATCATCACTTCTCTTTAATTTATGTGCACAACTGCACATTGAAATATTCATACAAGTCATGACCAGGAATAATAAAGAGCAAAAAGATGAAAGGAAAATTTGAGTTTATGTTCAAGTCACCAATACATTTAAATTGAAAGTACCAAAAGGCTACTTAGAGTAAAATGCCACAGTAGGTCATCTGGTGTCGGTAGAGAAACTCTGAGATGACCAACTGATCTTGTGCTGGATGAGTGGCCTTTGTAAATTCACATTGGTGACATCCTCAAAACTTGGCCAGTTCTCCAGGTTCAGAGATACCTGAAGAAAGTACTCAACAAACATTTGCAGAGGCCTTGCATAATATTGTGATGGCAGTTGAAGCTCAATGTGAAGAGGAAGAATCATTTCTAGAACTGAAGAGATTTATGACTCTGAACTCATGACTCTGACTTACGATTCTGATTTTTTGCATCCCCTAAATAGTTCATGTCCAGTTCTGTTACCAAGATAGATAGAAACCAGGCTATCCCTTGTTTCCCTTTGACCATTAGGAACACTGTATTCACCTTTGATAAATGTCAGACACTATAGCATGCAATAGGTTTTTAACTGTTTCATTTTACTTCCAGATTTTGATTCCCTAGTTTTTCTCTGATTTTTCAGAACCTACTTTCACCTACACCCATAAGAACAAAGAACTCATAATGAGTAAGGAGGACAAAGACATGTTATCAAGTATAGAAAGGAGCAAATGACAAGGCAAAGATTGGTGTCAGCAGAGGAGTAGAGTTTAAATGAGGAAAACATCAGTTTTTCTGGGTAAACCAGGGGTATCTCGGAGAAGAGAAGACTTTTAGGACACAGGTTGCAGGCTCACATACCTGCAGGTGGCAAGCAACCTCTTATATATAGTATATGAGCAGTGAAAAGACTGCAGTGAATGGTAGAGTTCATGGATGTTCTAACAGTGATGCTCAGAGCAGGGATGTAGCTCTGTGGTGACCTGCCTGCCTGTCAAACACAAGTTCAAGTCCCAATACAGGGGAATTTTTTTATTTAACAATTATGGTCACTGTGAAATTCCTGCTTTTAAAGCATATATTGCCTACAGATAGAATCATGCTAGAAAAACATTTTAACCTACCCATAAATTATAAAACCAGTAATTATATCCCCAAAGAACAAGCATGTATGTGTCCATATGCAGTGGTAGTAATCAACTGACATTTTCTGTATTATGCTCTGCTAGTATGTTGAACAAGTATTCCTTATTGTCAAATTTTTGGCTTGAGAGAAACATAGGAAATCAGGAAAGAACATTTTTGACTGTGTCTGGGTGTTGTGAGGTCATGAATTTTGTGACTCTCTCTGATTTCTGGACTTTTTTTCCTGGGCTCTTCCCCTGTGTTCTGCTTCCTGGAACCCAAACAGTGAGCTGTTTGCATCTCTGTGCCCTTCTGTCATGATATTTCTACGCTGGAGCCAGCTAACTGTGGACTGTGAGGCCAGAATAGACCCTTTCTTCTTTAAAGTATTACATATTTCATCCTGGTGGTGAGAAAGTGGGGCAGTACAATGATGGAGCTGGAATATTCAAAGAAACAATTCCATAGTCATTTCTCTTGAGAAAGAAGTTGTCTTTGAAAATCAAAGAACATTTAATGCTATTCTTTGGTATATTTTATATCAAAGTATAACTAAAGGCAGGGTATTTCGTGCAGAAAATTTGAACTGCTACTAGCAGTTGACTATGAGGACTTCAGCATTTTTTAAAATCAAGATTGTTGTGCTAATGAGTTAGAAATATACCAAGACATCATCAGGCAATTTCTATTTTTTTAAAAAAGGACAAAAATAGGAGTTCATAGAAATTAAGTAAAGCAAAGGGAGCCCTAAATGGATATTATTGACTTGCAACAATATCCTGGGATAAACTGAACCAACAACTGTTGGATAGGCAGAAATTCCAATTTGGCAGCTCAGTCAGGGCCTGAAATGTTGCTTCTATCAAATAAACAGCAAAACTTAGGCTCCAGTTTCTTCTGAACTTCACCCTCCAAAGTTCAGATCTGACTTTCATTCCACCAAGGCATTTGGGAAACAGAATCTTCTTGATGGTATTTGAAATCTAACATTTTACTCAAATGTACAGTGTACAATTCAGTCAATTGTTTGACAGAAACCAGGTACAAGGGCCAGCAAACTTGGCTCAGCTAATGAGGCTACTGAAAGAGACCAAGTTTATAAATTTTTAAAAACAATCTAAAATAAACTATGGTTGGATTTCAAGGGTGTAAATGAACCACAATGAAACAATCCGATAACACCACCTTGAGAAAGAAAAGCAACAGTGGAATCAGAATGCTCTAGTGATAACTAAAGTCATTTTGTGCCAGAAAGAATGATCCGGTGAAACTGTTACAATCTAATCAGGATGAACATTTGCATGTTAAAGGGCTCAAATCTACAGTTCCCTCTTGTAAAATCAACATTTTCTATCTTTTAAAGAGACCTTTAGGCCACAAATGGAACAGTAAAGTATCTTTTCCTACTAGCCCCCACCATCCATTCCCTGAGTTGTGTTAATGAACTGATTCTTTTTGAAAAAGACTTTCCTTAAGATGAGAAATTTGCTTGGATGTGGTCGCTTAATTGTTTAGCTTCTCTTCACTTACTGTTCTAGAAAATGAAAAAGCCGAAGAGACTCCCTAGAATTACAACTGTAGTATCTGAAGGCTGGAGTCAGCTTTCTATGGAACAAGGGAAGGCAACTTGTTACACCTGTGTTATAATCAAGTTGTCTGTGAAGAAAGATAGTACGGGACTATAAAGCAACCTGTCACAAATCCAGGGAAATTAATTTGTGGTCATGGTGCAGGAGGGGGAGACAAACCTTTATGCTGTTGAGAAAACATGTGTGGCTGATACTGTTGGTTCAGAAGAGTGACCAGTAGTAGGGTCCTTTTGGAACACAATGACTTCACAGGCAATTCATAAACTTTAAGAAGAAATTATTTACCAAAGTCTCCGAATTCTGCCACTTTAGAAGGCACAGCCCCAAGGGAAGCAAGAACAAGTGGAACAGACACAAACAGAACAACATACACAACTTCAAACAGAAGGACAGGACAGGTTCCAAAAGAACAAGGTGTAGTTGTGGTTTGGCTGCCTTTCTTAAATGATTGTTTTCACTTCCTTTCTGAGCTAAGCCACTTAAGAGGGAAATGAAATTCCTTAGTGACAAGGATGGCAGGGGGAAGAAAGATAAATATTTCCCGAAGGACTGACAGACTAGATGTGGTCAATGAAATTATGCTGGGTGTTGACTTTGCAAGCCTTGGACTTGGCACCCTCCTCTCCTGCCTGCCCTTGAGTCAGGACATTGCGTCTTTTGCCACCATCAGAAAGAAAGCAGGAAGAGACAGGAAGAGCTAGAAGTGACACATAGAAGTGTGGTCCTGTGCAACTAACCTGAAGTCTAGGTCTTTCTGTAGCTCTACAGTATTTTTTTTTCCATTTTTTTTTTTTTTTGAGACAGGGTCTTGCTTTGTAGTTCAGGCTGGCTCTGAGCTCACTATGCAGCCCAGGCAAGCCTCGAACTCAGTAATCCGCCTGTCTCTGCCTCCCAAGTGCTGGGATGACAGGCGTGAGCCACCACGCCCGGCACTGTGGTATGCGGTATTGATTGCTGGTGGGCGTGAGTCTCCACGCCCAGCACTGTATGTGGTTTCCGGGAATCGAACTCAGGACCTTGCGCTTGCGAGGCAGGCACCGGAACCACTGAGCTAACCCTCCGGCCCTCTATAGTATTTTTTTTAACAATTTCTCTGATAAAATATGAAGAGAGACCAATTCTGTGTCAAATTAGATTTCCATAATGGTCAAATACAGTATTGTAGGCTGAAAATTTTGAAGTCAGAATATGACTACAGAAATATTTCCCTAACCAAAAATAAGAATAATCTAGTAGAAATAAAGTCCATAGTTAAAAAGTAATCCAAAATTTAGGGGAAAATATGTTCCACTTTTAAATTTTTTATTATCAGATAAAAATGAAAAGTTATGATATATTGAACGTGCATTCTGAAATACTACTCATATAAAATAGTTTTAAAAAATTATTTTTGGTCAGGCTGACCTCTCTAAATTTAGTTTCTTATTATCAGCCTCATAAAACTTCTGGAAGTAGGTGACACAACTTTCTTTGGTTCTATGATATTTATTCAGCAGTAACTATATGCCAGTTATTGTTCTCAGAACTGGGAGGGGGGACCAGCAATAAATTAAAGACAAACATTCTGTTCTTGCAGAGTTCATATGCAGTGTGTGGAAGAGGAGAAAGACATAAGAAAAATAAGAATAAGTTGAAGTAAAAAGAGCCTTTGGTGTTATAATCATCAAATATGTTAACGTAAAAAGTAAGTGATCAGAGAAAGCATACTTAACAATATCAGTTGAACTGAGGTTTGAATGTTAAAAAGGACTCATCCGAGGACGATAGATTTACTGTTTCAAATTGTTGAAAGGTTAGTGTGACTAGAGTCTAGTAAGCAAAAGATAGAGAGGTATGAAAAGGATTCACAGTTACCCAGTAGCCAGGATCTGATGAACCAGAATAAGAGGTGTAAGTTATTAAAAGGAATGAAAATCCATTGAACATTTTAAGCATAGGATTGAATTTTGTTTTTCTAAGATCATTTTGGAACTCCTTTTGGCCATGACTTATTAGGTTGTTTAGGATCAGTTTTCCCACTAAGAAGAGCTAGAATAGGAACAATAAGATTAACAGCTGACTCCTTGACAGACACATGAAGCTAGAGGCAGTTGGAATAACTTTATGAAACAGAATTGCTGTTTTAGACCTTTGAACTCACTTTCGCTTTACTTCTACGTAGACACACAAATGATATAGATATATCTGTCCAGATTTGAGCACAAATCACCACACACACACACACACACACACATATACACACCAAACAATATTAACAGAAACACTCAAAGGTATTTTCCAGCAAAAAGAAAATAACTTAGGAAAGAAGCTCTGAGATGCAGGAAGTTATAAAGAACAATGGAAATAATGAATATCTTAGTAAATTTCAATACATACTCATAGAATAAAACAATAATAGTAATGTCTCATGATGTTTGCATGGATGTATAATGAAAACACACCAAAACTATAATCTAAGAGTCTGCAGGTAAATATTTAAGCTGTTCTGAGAATGTTGTTCATAGCCAAAAACAGACAAGATATTCTTAAAGAGAAGGAGAAGGAGGGGAGAAACGAAAAAAAGAGAGGAAAGGAGAGAAAGGAAAGAATAGATAAAAAGATTAATTTATAAAATAAGCATTTACTGGTTAGATGCAGGAACTAACATAGTTGGGCAGGTGCTGAAGCATGGATAGACACTGAAAAGATAAGAATGTCCAGAAACAGACTGATACATGTAAATAAACTTGATTTATGGCCAAAATAACACTGCAGACTAGTCAGAAAAGGTCTATCTTGATAATAGGTCTGGTTTAACTGAATATCTAAAGGGAAAAAATAAAAACACTTCTATCTCATACCATACATAAAGATGAATTTCTAGGTGGATTGAATAGCTATCTTGAAATTTGGAATTTGGAGATAAATTTGTAATCTAGAGATATCTTAATAATTTCAAGTAGTTAGATTTCTTAAATATGATATAAAAGGATCCAAACATAAAAGCAATTTCCCTCAATATTAGACCACATGTAAATGAGAATTTTAATATGTGAAAAGGTCAAAAGGTAAGACACAAAATGAGAGAAATATAATTGTGACAAAGGACATAAATTTAGAATATGAAAGAATACCTACTAATCAGCAAAAGGTAACAAATAACCTTAAAAAGGGGCAAAAATTCAAGTAAGTATTTCACCAAAGAAGGTATCCATATAGCTAAAAAGCACACGAGTAAGTGGTCACTAGAATAGAAATAAAAACTAAGATGCAAATGAGCTCTAGAAAGTATGACGGTCTTTGTAGAATGGGAAATTTCCAAGGGAAATTTGGTGTGGGGATGTAATGAGGGAAGGGAATAAATATGATTCTGAAAGAAAATAAAAGAGCATGTATATAGGGGGTGGGGAGGTGTGGGTGAGTGGGGATATGAGTAAAAATGAGAATTGACTGTGTCATATATTAGTACAAATTCCCCAATGTTAACGTGTGATTGTGAGATGTATATAAATTGTACCAATAAAGAATTCAATTAAAAAAAATAAAAACTATGTGGTACCAATACAAACCTATCAGCATGGATAAGATAAAAATGACTTAAGTACAAATTATTGGCAAATGCGTGGAGCATATGGAATTCTTATGTCATGCTAACAGAAATGCAAAGTGATATATGTATAATTTATGACTTAGAAATCCCATTGTCATGTACGTATTCAACTGAAAATTCACAAGATATTAATGTGTGCATGCACACACACACAAACAAACAGATGTTTATGATATTATCTTTCATACCAGCCCAGACATGAAGTAACACAAAAGTCCATTATAAATCAATGGAAGTATATTCATACAATAGACTACTAAGAAATAATGGAGCTAAAAATTCTATCACATAGTAAATGTGACAGTTAAGGTGGATTGTCAACTTGGTTGCCTTGGTATCTACCCAGGAAATTACTAAAGCACACTTACGGATGTATTGAGGTGGATCAATGATCAAGAAAAATGATCTTTGGGTCCATATTTGATCTCATACCCTTCTCTGGTGCTACTACCCTACCCTGCTTCTGACCTGCCATGAGCTAAGGAATTTTCCCCATCTGCCATGGTGCCCCTGCCCTAGAGCCAGCCAGCCATGGTCTTAGTCCTCCAAAACCACGAGCTAAGTAAATTTTTCTACCCTTAAATTGTGGATGTTAGATAATTTCTTCATAAATAGAAAAACTAACTAATACTAGACTGTATCTGACTGTATGCTGTGACTGTATCTGACTGCATGGTTTAGAAACCTTTGGAACTGGTTTACAGGAGGAGTTTGAAAAAGTTTGGAGTTAGGGGATATAAAAGAACCTGAAGGACAATTCTTGTCCTGTCCAGAAGACTAATATGCATTATTTTTTTTAATTCCAGTAAAGGCCAGGTTTGTGAGGCCTCAGATGTGGATTCTTTTGGGAACTGGACTAGAGGCCAGAAGTGTTATAGTCTAGAAAAGAATTTATTTACTTTTTGAGACTCCAAAGGCTCTGAGTAAGGGCAGTAGACTAGTGGAGGAAATTTCAGAGAAGCCCAATATTCAGGCTGTGGCACCACAGGACTCTACTTATAGTGAGAATTGGGGGCAAAAATTGAAATAGAAAATTTTGGAAAAAAATAGATTTTAATCCAAAAGAAATCACATGCAAAGCTGAGGGCAAAGGAGATGTAGTTTCTGAAGATACTAGTGCCATCCTGGAATTCATTTTACTGTGCCATCCAAACACTCAGTGGCTGGTGCAGGCATTGTCCTAAGGGGCCTGGATGATGCTCCCACTGACTGCAGATCTTGGCATTACTCAGGTGAAGTGGTTTTATTAGCATGCTGAATACAAGAGTTCTGGAGTCATGGAGGATTCTGTCCCGATTTCAAAGGTGTGGAAGACTATGAAGTGTGCCCCTGACAAACGAGAAAAGAGCTATGGGAATGAAACTGAAGGTGTAATTGAGAGTTAAGGAAGGTAGAAATTACAAGAATGAGGATCATTTGCCAATGAAATCTCCAGTCCATGGGGATGAGAGCTATGGAACTACAAGATTTAATATTTTCTGTGATAGGTTTCAGTCTTGTTTTAGTCTTCTTTTCTATTCCTCTGCTCCTCCCCTTTAGGGCAGGAATCTTTACACTGTGACATTGTACCTTGAAATTGTATGACTTTTTTTTTATTTTTACAGAGGTTTACAGATAAGTATTTACCTTGAGTCATAGAAGAGACCTGGGCCTGGACACTTTAGCAATGTTGGAACTGTTGAGACTTTGGTGAAGAGTTTATTGCATCTTGGTTGTACATGGGATAGTTGTATTATGTTATATAGAGATTAAGCATGGTTTAAGAAGAGGCATTTGGATGTCAAGCTGACAAGACGTAGATTGTGACCATTAATGATGAGATGTCAGTAGGTGGGTTATAGAGGTGTGGTCTTGAGGAATATATATGATTCCTCACTCTTTTTTGGCACTGTTCCCCTCCTCTTCCTCCTAGATGCTTTGAATTAAGCATTTTATTCTGCTGCACCATTCTGCCCTGATGTTTCTGCCTTGGAAGGAGCTGAGAGTGGACTAAATCCCTTTAAACCATAAGCCACATTAGATTTTCCCCTTTAAATTGCAGGTGTTGGTACTGTTTCCCAGGAACAGGGAAGTGTGCATGTGTGTGTTTGTATTCTGTATTTTTTAGCTTTGATTTGGCATATATTGCCAATATTCTTTTTTTATTTGAATCTCTCTTGGTACATTATATATACACATCATGACCGCAC